>VZTV01048242.1:1201-14503 GCA_013400875.1 Anhinga rufa
AAATGCATGCCCGCGGGGTTTGAGGCTTACTGTTAGTATTAATTCAGAAGCCCTGTTTCAAAGTGCTCATAAATAGCTAGGCTCCTTTATCTTGACATTCTAAGCAGCATTACAGGTGACCATTTTACGTAAAAGTTAACAAAATAATCTCTTACTGATTTCAAATCAGTAAGTAATGTAATTACTATTATTCAAACTCTTCTTTAGGACTGGCTTTCTAATGTCAGGCTCCACATCCACACAGCCAGGGGACAGGCATAATAATACGTATTGTCTGATATGTGGGGCAACCTTAGAGGTGACACTTGGAAGCCTACCACTGTCAGTGCCAGGGCCTGGATCAGCTGGGCGGGCTTAGCAACATAAGCTGTAGACACCAGAAAAATTTACTAGAGCAAAAATAATGCCAGCTGGACTTCCAGACATGAGGTATATGTTTTATGTGCCTGGTGAGAAATGACTTTGGGCTCCACTACCTCACATTGAATCAAAAGATCACAGAATTTTTTTCCAAACCTTTTCTTAGCTTCATGTTTTTAATTCTTCCATCTGTCTGTTTTGTTGTTTTGTTTACTTGACCTGCATGCTGTTTAATGTCTCCTGGGGACACTGTTCAGAAGCCTCCTACCTCCACCCTGGGTGGTACAGATGATCCAAATAGGACATCAAGGGAGTCCAGAGAATGACTGCAGCAAACAGTCACACCCGGGACAGTTAGCTCATCTAAACCTTTTCAGATGACGATGTTTAAATGCTCTTACTTGAACTTCAATGTGCTGGTGTGTGCAAGACGACAGCGCATCCAACCATGGTACACAAAAATTAGCCCCATTGGGCAGCATTAATCCAGACTTTCAAAAAGATTTGAGAGGTGGCAAAGGTTTCTAAAACTGGATGTAATAAATCTGAACTTTCAGTGGATCATTGGAAAGCTGGAGCATGATGCTGTTGCTGAGCAGCCTAACTCATCACCGAACAGCCTTTGGCTAGTGAAAAGCCACCACAGCATCTGAGTCACCAACGTTGCTGTTGCTTCTGTCAAGTGCCCATAAAAAATAGAGCAGGGAAAGCAACTTTAAGAGTTAGTAGGTTTCAGATATCAATATTGCAGTCTCTTAGCTTTCACTGCTTTGTAATGGAGCCTCTACCCAACCCTTGTCAGGAAAGATATGAGCACATTATAAAGCCTTCTGTTTGTATTTTAAGGCAGGTACTATTTTTTAGAGGCTGGAGATACCACAAATATATAGTATACAGTTGTATACTTTGAGGATTTTCAAGGTCGCTGGGTTACTTGTAAACCATAACCTTTGACAATGTTTATAACCAGTGACTTTCTTAGAATTATGGCATTACTAAAGTATTATTAGCAGCACATATTATGGATTATTGAAAATTAATATCTCATCTAGTGAACTACATATGGTTCATTGAAATATCCTATATCAAAGTATTTTTAAAAGAGGTATTTCTACTAGAGATCATGGTTTTGATGATTAAAATTAATGAGCTCATTCAGAGTCTCTGCAGATACTTGTAAAAATGCATTCTTTTTTTCCCCTCTGATAATTTGATATATGAAAAGAGACTTCTTCATGCTTCCTGACCAAACTTACTATTTGCTTGTCAAATCTACCCAGATTTTTTTTGCCATCTATTTTTAAGACAATATGAACTGATAACAGATGAGCACCTGAGTTGTCTCCAGTAAATAAGCATTGAGAAGGAAACTGTATGTCAACCAGGTTTTTATTATAACTTGATATGTTTCCCGATAGGTTTGAAATAAGCTTTTTTAATTAAAGAACAGAATTATATTTAAAAAGCTTTTGAAAAAGGGTGACATCAGGAAAAGAATAGGCTTTGCAAACAGAAAAGTGTACATGTTAATAGTTAGGATGCTTTGTCAGTGGTAATACAGTCTAGCAGGGTGAAATGTAAACTTCCTTACTGAACTGGATACAATTTATAAATTTTGTATAGCTGGATCTAAACTTTTTGTTGGAGTTGTTTTAAAATGTGTCTTCATAAACACTTCCCATGGAGATATTCTTTACAAAAATAAACGTTAATAACTAACTGTCAGAGAATTTATAGAACTGCAGTCTCAACTGCCTTTAGGCCTCAGGGGATTACAGTACAGTAAACCCAAATTTATACAAAGAATGAAATATAAAGTAAAACAGAACAAAGAGAATGGAGAATCGTTCTTACTGTTTTCCTAAAATTAAAATAGTGACACATTCCTGTTACTTTCACTGAAGCATATGCATGAACCATAAATACCAATGTTTAATTTTGGATCTCTGAGTGATCTAAATGGATCTATTTCTTATGAAAAATGCCTGATTATGGCCAGAGTGTGTATATACAGGATAACTGTAGAGTAGGTAGAAGTGGTGTTTCCTAAATTGCCTGTCAAGAATGACTTAATCCTACTTTGCAGGAATTGCCTACATCAGTGAGACACATTCATTTCCATACCCATTCATTTAGGAGACTCTCTGCTGAGAATGTCAAAGAGATGCTAATTATTATCAGCTATGGTGATCCCTTAGGAATTAGGCTGAGATTGAGAAACCACATAATTACTGAAGTTACACTATAGTCAAGGATTAAAGTGATGAGTTCTGCTCCCTTTCCTTTTTTTTTCTTTTGTGGCTTGGGGAGCAGCTGTCACAGGCTGCTCTTTAGGTGATCGTTTTGTGACCACTTTGTCCTCTTTCACTCCAGTTTATCTGCTACCAGTGCTGTGCAAGGGCAGAGGCAGAGAGGCAATAATTGTATGTGCAGCCTGGTTGTTTCTCGAAGAAACCATCCTAGAGAAAATGGCAAGATCCTTGAGCAAAGGACTGGTTTTAAGTTAAATCATCTGCTTCAATAAAGAGAGACAGCAGAACTTGGAAGCTCAGTTAATAACTCTATGGAGCGACACATGCTGCCTGGAGTTAAGCAGAATTCAACCAGGAAATTCTGTTCTGTTAACATGGGGGCTCTGACAGGGATATAGGTGACCTGTGATAGCATTAATATCTGAAAATATGAAAAAAAAATTTGTAAGTCCTTACTACTCTGACGAGAAAGGAATCAGGTATATTTTCATTCAGAACAGAAATTAAAATTGACAGACTTTTGTGCTGCTGTTGATAAAATCGCCAGGACAGGAGATAATTTTAAATAAAGGCCAATCCTTTTCTTGAGGATAAATACCTCTGTCCTTTATAAATCTTTCCTGTTCCGTTCCAATCCAAAAATAAGGTGTTTTGGTTTTTTTATAACTCCAAATTCTTTATTATGAGCAAAGCAAGTTTACTCTGCTAAATATGTTTTATTTGGTGGTACATGCCAGAAATGTGAATGTTCCTTGAATCCATTTGACATTGATTATTGGTTTTAAAATTATCATGTTATGTCCTGATAATTCAATGGCATAAACCGGATAGCAGTACAGTGTTCAAATATGTTTTCCTTTGCAGTGTTTCCTTTTCTGGAGTGACTGGTTAACCTAGAATCAGTCCTGTGCATTATAAGCAGTGGGACTAATCCCATGGGGTCTGTGGCTGTAGGGCTATATTTGCAACTGACACATCCCATTCTAATGTAATTTACCATGCTGAGGAATACAAACATTGAGAGAGAAAAAGATATTTTATCAAGGGAAGCAAATGATTAGTATTTAAGATAACAAAAATTGGCTAGTTACCAATAGGATAGAAATATAAGCAAATGAGAACACTGATACATTCTTTCAACTATAAATAACAAGGTCCAGGTTCAGCTTCCACCCATATTGCATTTAAAGTCAGCAATAGATCATGTGCAAAATACTAATAGAGTACATGGTTTTAATCTGGACTACATGGGACAGTTTAGCTAAGCAAGTGTAGCAGCACTACCAGATGTTTTGGATGATAGGAATGGATTAAATAGAAGTGTTCAAGTTTGGGGATCCTTTGTTACATCTTAAATATATGTTAACAAGGTGAAAGGAAGTGAAGTTATATCTGTGACTGTGTTTCTTGTATGCAAATTCTCATGAACTCCTATTTTTCTTGTTTGCAGTACACTTTTCAGGAACTCAGACATTGAGAGTGGTTTTTTAACCTGTGTGAAGTTAGGTTGTTGTAGGCAAACAGATTTCTTGAATTTGGAATGCTTCTTCTATTTTTTTTTTTGCTTGCTTTGCTCCCTGTATATTTTTTTAATGGCAAAGCTAAGCTTTTAGTGCTGGTTTTTGTCCTTATGGAGAATAGAGCTTGTACTGAGAGGAGCTGGATACTGTTTTCTCAGTGACTACAGCACTGTCATTAATAATTAGACAAGTCAAAGCTGCAGAGTTTTCATTACAGGTGATGATATACAGAGAGCGTAGGGGTTCTTTTCAGATTGAAAAGTGAATATGATAGTTTGGAAGGTATTTCTTTTTAAATAATTGACTTCTGTATATCAAAATAAAGTAATGCAAAAGTCTATTTCAAAATATAACTGGACTGCCTATCTTTAACTAAGCTACAGAAGTTAATTTTAGAATCCCTGCAGTTTTCAGAAATCATGATGCTATATTAGTACACTAAACAATGCCAGGATCCGACCTCGGTGCTGGCAGCTGAGCGAAGTTGTCTGCCCCCTTTCATTGCTAGCATGTTCTCTGCAATGATTTTGCTCTGTACCAACTCAACCAGGCAGTTCCTCAGGCAGAGTCTGGCTGGCTGGAGACTGCTCCCAGCAGGGAGCTTGGAAGAGGCAGTGCTGTTCTGCATGGACGCAAGGTGTTGTGTACCAAATATCTTGAGAATGGGTCCTGGCATTTTATTGTATTAGAATAAAGGCATCTTCTGTTTCCAGGCCCCCAACATTATGGGACTGTATTGATTTAATTTCATCCTAACTGTTCCACACCAGTGAAAGCTATTCTTAGGTTTCAGTTTAATTTATTTTTAGAATATTCCTTCTTATTTGAAAACTCCCTTTACCCACCAAATAACATCACTCTTCAAAACAAACAAAAAATACAGCAAGAGTTTTTATTTAAAGTCTTTAATTCTCATAACACAAATATTCTTTTAGTACTTGAACTATGATTCCCTTTTTTGGTCTATTATCAATCTTGTTTCTTGCAGTTATTTACCTGCAGAAGGTATGTTATATATTGGGGACATTTCCTTTTCTTGATCAACATTTGTGGTTTTAGGTGGTTTAATTAACTGGCTTTCATCAAACGATACTCTTGTCTGTATTTAAATTGGTACTGTTCTTCTCAAAGATATAGCAATCATTCATATTGTGTTACATAACATAAAACTAAAAAATTTAATTTAATGAGAAGTCAAGGAACTTTACTTCCTTAAAATGGTGATGAAATTTAGACAGAAAAGATTTTCAGAATGAAAAACTAGGTTTATGTTCAAGAATGTCTCTCATTTTTCCAAATTATTTTGTGTCAAGCAATGAATAATATTTTGCTGAAGCTTTCTTTGGCTTGTAGTCAAGTACTATAAATGAATTCATTAATGGGAATTATTTTTGGGCAGCAGTAGTGGGTATGTGTTTAAAGTCTTATGGTGATGCATGGTACTTTGAGCTTCAAGCATATGCCATCTTTTCATTAGCATTCTAACCGCAGAGGTAGTTTGGCTTGAAAGAAACAAACAAATAAAACAAAACAAAAAACCCAAAGGCTTTTACCTATTACCTATGAGCCAGTCTACTAATATTTGTAAGATTGCATTCTAGGCTGTCTGAATGCGAAGCCTTCTTCTTGGTATTATTAAAAGACTCATTCTCACAATAGAAATTGTCAGCTTTATTGCGGAGGTTTACTAGAATCATTTAGGTTAATATTTTTTATTCTGCTTGGTTTTAATAGGTCATAAGAGCAAAATTTGTTTTCATGGGAAAGATCAGATTGAGATGTTTAGCAGAAAGCCGAGAGCCTTTCCCAGCCTGAAGTTAGCAGAAATGCAGTGTGCTACAAAGACAAACATATCTCTTCCATTTTTCTCACTCAAGCACTAGTGGGACTGTTGTAGAAGGCAAACAGGATTTGTGTCTAAACAGTAAACAGTGCTGAGTATGAGGGCCATGAGCACCGTTGCATATTACATAAGTAAAAGCACAGAGACATTATTTATTTAACATCAGCATTATGTAGGTTTTGTATAGGTAGCTAACCTCTGGATCTACTTTTTGGCAAAAGCAGAGAGTGTGGGAGGAGAACAGCAACAGGGGAGCAAAAGACCTATGATAATAAAATTATTCAAGTTTGCTTGGTTCTTGACAGTAAACTATGTTATGTGTATTAATTAAGAAAGGGCCAACTTTAGGAAGTGATGTTGGAATATATAGAATAGTATTAACGTAGATGTTAGATGTACTACCCTGAACATGCTGCCACTAAATAGTGACTAACAATCATGAACATATTTTCAACATCTAGCACTGAAAAAGTATGCATGGCTCATTTGGTGTGGAGAAGTAGGCTGTATTTAGCCCTGTTTAGCATTTATGATAGACTGTATCTTGCCTGTACTGGACTTCGAAACTTCTTTATCAGCTTGTGCCTTGGAAATATGTCAGCTAATACCTGTTGTCACCCTACAAAGATCTGAAGTCTGTGATGTAGTATAGTGCATGCTGGTAAGAACTAAGAGGTTCTGATACTTAAGTATATGCTTTCATGGTGGTTTGACCCTGGACTCCTCACACTCTTCCCCTGCTCCAGCGCGGGTCCCTTCCCCGGGGCGCTGCCCTTCAGGGACGGGCTGCTCCAGCGCGGGTCCCTTCCCCGGGGCGCTGCCCTTCAGGGACGGGCTGCTCCAGCGCGGGGCCCTTCCCCGGGGCGCTGCCCTTCAGGGACGGGCTGCTCCAGCGCGGGGCCCCCGCGGGGTCACAGCTCCTGCCAGCAAACCTGCTCCAGCCTGGGCTCCTCTCTCCCCACGGGCCCACAGCTCCTGCCAGGAGCTGCTCCACTGTGGGCTCCCCACGGGGTCACAGCCTCCTCCGGGCACCCACCGGCTGTGGTGTGGGGTCCTCCATGGGCCGCAGGGGGATATCTGCTCCACCGTGGGCCTCCACGGGCCGCAGGGGGATATCTGCTCCGCCGTGGGCCTCCATGGGCTGCAGGGGGATATCTGCTCCGCCGTGGGCCTCCATGGGCTGCAGGGGGATATCTGCTCCNGCTCCTCTCACATGTCCTCACTCCTGTCTCTGGCTGCAGCTGCGCAAGGTTATTTTCCCCCCCCTTCTCAAATCTGTTACCCCAGAGGCGCCACCACCGCTGCTGATGGGCTCGGCCTTGGCCAGCGGCGGGTCTGTCGGCCTTGGAGCCGGCTGGCCTTGGCTCTGTCGGACACGGGGGAAGTTTCTAGTAGCTCCTCACAGAAGCCACACCTGTAGCCCCCTGCTACCCAAACCTTACCGTGCAAGCCCAGTACAGTTTCATTATAAGCAGTGGTTGCACTGGCTTTAGGGATCCTCTATTTACATGTTTAATTTAGCAGTGTTCTTGGTCAGAAACAGATTTTTTTTTTTGAGAAACATTGAAAATGTGGGTTGCATATTTTTTTCCTGTTTCATTTTCAGTAGACATGGATAACAACTGTGAAAGGAATGAGGAGATAAGACCCTTTATTTACTTTCTGTGAAACCTTCAGTATTGAATCTCAAATTATGGTGTCTTTCATCCATGTGAAGATTAAACCTTCCTAAAACACACAGAAAGTAATAATCATGGAAGTTACTGTAATAGCATCAGCCTCAGTCACCACATTATTATTTAATGTATTTCAGTTGAAATGTGTGCTGTTCTGGATATCATTATCTTGAAAATTCAAAGTAATTAAAGATTTATTTTTAAAGCAGGCATACCAAATAAAAGCTTGCTACAGGATGTTGATAGCTGGAATAAAAATGTCTACATACCTTCTGAGTGCATTAGCAAGGGAAGGGAGGGTTTTAGCTTAAGGAAGGATCCGTTTGTCTTGACATTTGAGCTTCAGGTAGATAACTGTCAAAGCAGAGAAAGGATTGTTTTTTAAGTGTAGATAATGCATCTTTTATGAATTTAAAAGATAGTATAAATGTGAACGAGGTGTGAAATCATAGGTTATACAGGAATGATGGAAATTACAATCATAGGTAAATGAACCTGGACGGAGCCTACTTCACTTACCTTCAGTAAAGGAATCAGTGAAGACCCAGATGGGTTATCCAGTCTCGGGTTGTGAGGTGTTAGGAATTCTCCCTGTTTCCTTTCAGACTGCAGCTACTCTTTGTCACTTTGAGAGGTTTAGTCTGAACCAGGGCCACCTATTCCATGGGTAGAGCAGTAAGCTAGTGTTACCGATTTTTATGCATGGTTTTGCTCCAGATGTATAATTTCTTGCCTCACTGAACAGACATCAGGCTGTCCATCAGTCTTTCTGCCCATTGTCTTCAGGGATTCTCCAGCAGAACCTGTAAGGATTTATTGCTTGGAGGTCTGTGGTAGCAGAATGACTAGTACATTACAAAATGCAGCCTTGATCACAGCAATAAGCTTCTCTCAAGGGTTTATCCTAATGAATATTGAAAATTATTTAATTATTTTTTGTTCTGGGTGTGTATTGCTGTCCATACTGCAGACCAAGAGTCTGAACAAAGCTATGCAGTACGCAGAACACTCAAGCTCCTTCCCCTGTGCCACGGGCACATCTTCCTCAGTTTTTCCGTAGGTTAGAAAGACTAACTTCAGGTAGGTGAAACTGGGCTCTACAGGCTACATCTCTAGTTACTGTAGAGTCTACAAGGAGGAATGAGGAGACCGTCAGTATATTTCTGGTTTATGACTCCCCATCTTTCTCTCTGCTGACTACAAAGAGATGTTGAGGGAAGCTTATCTTTCTAGTTTAAATTTGGTCTTTTTGAACCTTTATGTCACCTGTTTGTTTTGATACCAACTGCTGTCAAATCTGAGCCCATATTAGCAGTAAAGAGATTTTAATAAAAATAAAAAATATTTTTAAAATTGTCTTGTCATACTATATATTCAAGTTCTTTTCAACTTTGCTCTTTTTCCTTTTGGCAGCACCAGAACGAAGGGATTCCCTTCTGGGTAGCCCAGATGTCATTGATACCGTTCCAAGAAGAAAGAGAAGACAAAGGACAGCAAAGCCTGCTGGGACAGGAGCTAAGATGGCTACTTATGAGACAGAACTGCCAGCCAAGGAAAAGTAAGCAGTTTTCAAATGTATTGAAATGTTTTTATATCTACACATGTCAAAGGGTTTGTGGTTTGTGGATTTTTTTGTGTTTTCTTGTGCAGTTTCATATTTTAGACTGAGTATTGTGTTGCATTCTGTATAGTAATTTACAGCAATTTTACCCAACTTTGAATAGTTGTGAATGATTAATTCTTCAGGCCCAATGACTTACTGATTTTAATACACCTCTAAAGTGACAATTGTAAAATTCTTTTCTTTAATTGACCTGGATAACTTTAAGCAAATAGATTGAAGCCTACTACAACGATGTTCTGTAGGTTACCATATAACCCTGCAGGCAGAGAAGGATGCATTTATAGGAAGTGTCAAACTAAGGTGAAAAGCTTTAACTAAGTTGTGTCACAGAAAGCAGTAGCATTATGCGTGTCTGTTTTCACTGTGAGGGTGGTCAAACACAGGAACACCTTGCCCAGAGAGGCTGTGCAGTCTCCATCAGTGGAAATATTCAAAACCTGACTGGGCAGGGTCCTGGAAACCTGCTCTGGTTGAGGAAGGAGGTTGGGCTAGGCAGTCTCCAGCAGTCCCTTTCAACCTCACCGTCCTGTGATTCTGTCTTTGTAATTTTAGTGGAAATTAATTCTCAATACCCTTTTTAACAGACCAGAATAGATTTATTTTTAAAATAAGATCAGTGGAAAGAAAAAAAAATCAGTCTTAAACACAAGGGGGTCAGAATTTATAACACGTAATAAAAGTCTTTTTTTTCTTATGTCACTTGAGTTGTGGAAATATTTTCACATGATCTGGGAGGTGCTTATTTATGCATAGAATTACCTTGGGGCTGCAATATGATTGGTGGTATTTTCTTCAAAACCTGATTATTTTTTTTAAGATCTATGGTAAGTTAGATTTGAAAAGACTTGTCTTCCCTTTTTATCTGTAATATCCAATGGATAATACATTGTTTAAACAGATATGGACACAAGTAGACTACAAGTAGACATTTCCCATGATTCACAAAGATTTCTGTTTAAATCAGCAAGGGAATTATCTTATTTTATCATCAAAGGCTGTGGCTTGATGCCAGCTAGGAACATTTAAACTTTCAATCCTGTTTTATTAGTAAAAAAAAAATCATATTTCTTAGAATGGTCTAGAAAAATGTCAAATTCTGCTCTTCTGTTGTTTTAGAGTCTAGTATGTGACAATGAACTATGCCCTTTCCCCATTGTATGTAGTCAGTTTGATTTTGCGAGTCTGGCTGTGTTTGCCTGAAAAACAACTTCACTCTTTTTGTATCGATTGTGGAAGGAAAACCTACAGAGGCAAATGATTGCAAAGGAGAATATAGAGGCCTTAGGCTGAGTAATCTTCAGTGTATGAATATCTGAGTCCTGTGTGTAGGGGAAGGACTAAGAAGATATTGATATTTTTGTTTAAATTTCTTTAAGCAAGTTAAATTTTAGAAAAAACAGAGCAACATTATGTTTTTCATACTGTGCAAAGCATTTCTAATATGCTTACAGAATCAAGTCAGAGCTGAATCTGAAGAGTGGCTCTTCTTGGCTAGAACATAATCAGTCGTATTTTAAGGCTTACCATATGGAACATGCACTCTACCAGTCTCTTTCCCCATTTTTCTTTTTGCATTAAGTATGTATGAATTGTGTTGTAAGCAACAGCTTTGTGCTACAGCTCATGACGTTGCTTGGCATCTGACGTGCCTTACAGTACTGTGAAGGTGTATCTGAGAATGAAAGGACCATGTTTCTGTCCTGTCACCACCATCCTGTGGTGACTTCAGAAATCAAATGTGGTATTGCTCGATACTGGAATATGTTTTTTAATCCTTTCTTTAGATAAAAATACAGTGGCAGTGCTTAATTCTTTGCTAGTTAAGAAGATATCAGATCTCCCCATTTACCTGGAACATTACAAAAGCTGAACTGTAATAATTTCCATTTTGCTGATTGTTTTTCTCAGTGTTCCTGCTTAGATCCTGGGTTTTGAATGTCATCTTAAGACTTTTGCCAGCTGCTAATCAAGCTTTCAGTCAATTTGCTTGGCTAATAATTTTCACTTCTCTTCTGCCTGTCAGAAGTAGGAAGGTTAGAATCAGTATCATAATCCAGTTAAGAAATATAGATGTTTCTTTTTATGAAGCCTCTTCAGTAATTTGTACTGATGGAAGGCTAGGTGCAAAAGGCTTTATCTTAAGCTGATGGTACATTGGGGTCCTGCCCAGCATGTTTTCCAGTATTGCATCACCTAGGAAAAGATTACTAACCCCAGCAAACCACCCTAGCCTGCTGGGGCGGGAGGGAGGTGGGGAGGAAGTTAACCTCTAAATTCCTTCACCTTTGGAAATGCTCCATCACAAATATGGAAGATGTACAGCCCTTGAAAGCATGTCATGCTTTTCTGTTTGGCAGGAGGATCAAATGACAGATTGTGATCACATTTCTAAATGCACAAATGAATCCTTATTTCTGAGCTCTCCTGCACAGACCTGCAGAAAGATTTGATTCTTTACGTGTAATGTAAATACTTTAAGGTGTTATCACATAAAATTGTATCCCACAGTTCTTGCTTTAACAAAATAAAGCTTATTTAAAATTATTTTCCATTTGCAAGTTTTGCTGACATCGTCAGTGCTTGTTTCATGTTTGCTAGGCAGTGAGAGGGCAGTTACAAACCAAGCATCAAGAACATAATGCTGTCTTTATATTGTTGCATCGTAAGTCAATTGATACAAGATCCTAAATCAGAAGAAAAAATACCTCTTTATTTAGGGAGAGCATCCAAGTTTTTATTTTCTTTTTGGCTTTCAGATTGTTTTTTGAAAATACAGTGGTTTTCAACACAGTCATTGTTATCCCATAGTAGGAATTATATTTTAACTTTCATATATTTTACCTAAGATTTTAAAGTATGGTAAGAAAGTACCATTTATGCTTAAAGTTAAGAGGATCTAAAGTAAATACTGAGTAATGAAAAATGAAAGGATTCTATTTCCGTAAATATTTTAGATTTATGGACGTTGAGGCTAGTTATGTAGCAATTCTCTCATCCTTTGGAATGAAAATATATTCTTAGATATGGCCAAGAATACTGAGAAGAATGAAAATAAAAATCTGTTTAACATAGAAATTAGAGCAAAAGGAGTACTGCCTTTCTCATGCTTTGTGTGTGGGTGAAGTGGCAGGAAAAGGAGTTGAATTGTATTTATCTATATAGACAACTAGTATTACTGTGACAATTTATTCAAGGACTAAATCAACATTTTAATTGAAACTTGGAAATGTGCTTTGGATAATATTAAGCTTAGTGAAAGTAGTATAGACATGAGATCAGCAAAGAGCTGAGCTAGGATTTGTGGAACAGGGTTTGCTAAATGAACTGTTTAATTATTTGCTGAGATAAAGATGTTCTTTAGGATAAAGTAGAAATTCAGAATAATTAGTTGGTCAGTGAAATGCCAAAATTCAGGTTTATCCAGCTCTCTAGCAGGTTGTTTTTCAAATCTGACATATCGAATGAAAGGAAATGCTTCTTTAGGCAGACAGATGTTACTTGATAACAGTCAAACTGAGGCTCACAATTTACACATTTTTAAAATGTGACAAAGGATGGTTCTTACAGTTCAAAATATGACTGAGACAGAAAGTAACATAAAATTATTTGATTCCATAAATTCTGATGGTATTGGTGAAGCTTTAACTGTAACTTAATATCTGGCAGTTTCCTAAGGTGCAAAGCAGAGATAATACGTAAGTCAAGATGCAAATTCTACATTTCACAATTTGCATTTCATATTTGGAGGAGAAAAATTAATAAGAGCAGTCCCAATCCACAGCTAGAAATTATGCTTATTGATGCATTACCAAAATCTCTCAGGGGACTGCATATGAATAACACTATTACCTATATAGAATATGCATTCAATATAGAGGCTTAAGTGTATGGCCTGTCAGACTGAATCCTATAAATAATTGCATTTTTCTATAATAATTTCACTTTAAAAGTATTGGAATCTATTTAAGAGAAGATAGTACCTACTCAAGATGACAAATTTTTAATATAATTTTATAAATTAAGCATA
>VZTV01048248.1:0-20308 GCA_013400875.1 Anhinga rufa
TGACTGAGGCTAAACCACGACATTATGGAAGTGTGGTTTACAAAATACAATACTGATATCAAGAGGACATGGTGGTACCCATTTCATATAACCCTTTTTAATGAAATAATTTATAGAAAGAATAAGGTTAAAAGAAAACCAAACTGATACTTAACAAGTAAGGCGTTACTTCTTATTTTGGAGAAAACACGTTTAATAAGAATTGTACCTACAGTATAATGCGCTCTTCATAACAGTGATACTCTCTGAAGTATAGTTTCCTTTAAAGAATAATTGTTAGCTTTATGTTTCCATGGAATATATTCTGGATTTATTGCATCTGTGTGAACACTTACTGTCAAAGGGTATGATCTTCAGAGTAGAGAGAGGTGTCTGAATACTCTCACTAGGAATTCTGCTTCAGCTGAAGTAATCTGTGGTTACCTTTGCGAACAGAGATTGGAAGATAGAGGAAACAAATGGAACGAGGTCTTTGCTGTTGAGGGTTGAGAGAGGCTGGAGCTCCAGCCTTCAGAGGGCTGGAAAGAGGCTGCTGAAGGAAAGGTTGGACTGGCAGAGGAACTGTTCCCTGAAAGCATCTGCATCTGGGCTATGGCTGGGGATCTTGTGCCAAAGCTCTGTTTGGGCTATGTTGAGAAATACTGATAACGCATCTAGGACAGGGCTTTCTCATAGAAAGGATGGAAATGCAGTTAACTGCTAGCAAAACCACAACCCCCAAGTCTTCATTTTAAAGCATCCCTTATGAAAAGAGACTTCTACTGACCTCTCCCCTCAGAAGCTGATGCACTTTGGGCACACTTCTAGCTCTCTGGAAGATGTTTTACATGACCACTGAATATTAACTGGTTTCTATTACAGAACTGCAATATTTAATGATTAAGTGGATCAATGCTGATTCCTATTTTCAGTTACATATTTTTAATATGAAATTTCTTTGTACTGTATAATTGTTTTCAGAAATATGAGAATAGAGGGTATTTGTGATCCAAACACTTAATCTTGATTAAACTGGAAGGAGAAGTTACTTATCCCATACATAATGCATAAATGAGCTATAAAAGCTTTTGAAGTGGTGACCTCTAACAGGTACATTCTGTGTTACACTGCTGCTAGTGATATGGTCTACCTGGTTTAATAGGAAGAATATATTAACAATTTTTTTAACTGTCTTAACAAGAAATACAAATATCCTTTTTTTTTTTTTCTTCATGTTCATAGAACCTATAACTTGTCGCTACCGGAATACGAATATTAATTGTGTTAACAAGAAGTAAGATATGTTTTTGCTGTAATACAGAATACTGAATATTGAAGTATAGATGTTTAATGTAGAAAATAGAAATTGCATAATCTGTGTTAGTAACAACGAAGTTTCCAGATGTTTTGAACTGTGTTGCAGACGAGAACAGACTGCAGGTCTCCTCTTCAGATGAAGAAAAGCTCTTGCTTACTGCAAAGTCCTGTTTGTTTCCTCTTTGCATAAGAGGACTTGATATTCATAGATGAAAAGTGAAACTGAGAGAGTGATGTATATCTCACTAACACTGGCAGGTTACTGTTGGAGCCTTTATTCCTATCCAGAGTGAGGAGGAGGAGTAACATGCTTGCTTTGGCATGTGACCTCTGTGGTCAGCATTGACTGCAGATGCTCTAGGTTTCTGCTCTCACTGTTGAGGGAACCATTTGAGCTCTAACCCAATGTATTTGAAACTGTCTTTTTGGCTTAACTATGTTTGATCTTTGGTTTGGTTGGAAACTAAGCATTGTTGCTGTCTTACAAGCTGCAGTATAAAGTCAATAAGGTCTCTGCACTAGCGAGTACTGATCTGATGGAACTGTAAAATTAAGAGATCTATCTTGGGAAGCTATGAAAGCTTTCAAAAAAGCTCAATAAAGGGACCCTCTCTAAGCAGTCTGCTTTTATTTTTCTGTGTACTGGTTTCTCAGGTTGCCCTCTCTTCCTGAGTTTCAAGGAAAGCAGGAGGTAAAATTGCCAGACCTCCTTGATGTCACTTGAATTTTTTTTTCTCGCTCCTGAAGACAGATAATCTATAGAAAAGTATTCTGAAAGCCCTGTGAAGCCTGTTGAATGAGTCAGCACTGAATTATCTTCTCACCAATCTCGGAGGATAAGCCTGACTTCAAATCCCAGCAATTCTATCTATCTGTCACTGAGTATGCTTACTGGGGACTGCAGCCCCCTCAGCCAGCTCAGGACTCCAGAGAGCATCCAAAGAGTGATGATGGAGTACTGAGCTCTTCCGTTTCTGAATGATGAACTACAGTAGGTGACTATTGCTGAATACAGTAGTTCATCTTCTAAAGTAGTCCTAAATAGGCAGTAGTAGATGTACACACACAAAAAAGCAGCTGACTTTATATTTTCTGAACTTCCTATCTTGGGAAAAGATCTGTTAGATATCTAGAAATACATTATTTCTGAAAGATTCAGGCAAACACCCCTTGTTGTAACTGAGCTTTTCCAAGAACTACTTAAAACCTAACAATCTCAAATATTAACTCTTAAATAACTGCACTACCCACCTAAATTATTCTCCATATTTGTGCATCTTCTCTTTAAAATAAAGAGTAGACAATGACTTTAATACAAAAATACAGTTTGATTCTACTGCATTGTAACAGGATTTTTAAATTAAAATTAACAATTAAGCAGATAGGAATTAGTAAAACAAAGTGTTGGGGTTTTTTAAAATTTATTTTTAAGCTAAAGTGCTTCAAAAATCAAAACTTGGATAGAATCTTTCTAGTTCCAGAGTGATGATATTTGAGCTTCCAGTTCAGGCCAGGATAGTGAAAAGCTATGTGGTCCTGTCAGGAAGACTATTCTTTATAGGTTGCATTTTGGACATTAGAACAATTTTTCTACTTAGTGTCTCTGACATTTCTTGATATTTATAAATTCCAACTATAAAAAAAACCCTTACTTTGAGAGAGGTGATATTCTGGACTGTATGAATGGTCAAGAAAATGATTTGAGGTGTTAATTGCACCATTCATCTCAATAGGATTTTAGTGCTAAAGCCAAACAGCAACAGCCTTTTTAACTTCCCCACAGCTGATCAAAGCATGCAAGAAAAGAGAGACATTCTGTTAATTTTTTTAAGATCTTGATAAAACCTCATTTAACTTAGGTAAGCAGACGGTATTTTGGAAAGTATTGCAAAATCAGGTCTGCTTTCCCTGCTGTTTGAATGGATTTTCTCTCTATTAATGAAACAAGTATGCATGTGCCAATGTCAGCCTTGATGTTATACCAAGCAAAACAATTCTGAGCATTCAGGTAGCTCTTCAATACTGACATTCTTTTGTGTTGGTGGCTGAGTAGAGAAGCACACGCTTACATTCATCTCAAAGGTGAGGTTTTGAGTAAATCGTAAGTACCTTTGAAATTAGATGTCTGGCTTCTGCAGCTTGGCTTCTAACAGGACACATAAGATCAGATGATTTGCCAGATTTCATTCTTTTTATTTTTCTTTTTCCAGTGGAAGCAGTGTGTGTACAGAGCACACAGATACCAACAGGAGATGACAGTGTACCATGTGAATGAACTGAGAGCTTAGAGGAACCTCTGTGCTTGAACCTTCTGTAAACTGGGGGGAGCTGGTCACACCAGTGATGTTTTTCCTACTCTGTGCTCTGCCAAAGGCTCATCCTTGACTTAATTCTGGTTTCACTGAGCCAGTCAACAAGGAGAAATGGAAATAAAAGCTGAGAGAGAGATCAGACTTGGGTCCTTGAAATCACTGAAGGATTTGTGCAAGCACTTCTGACAAGACTGTTTTGTGCTCCGAGTGAGGGTACATGAACTTCAGAGAAAGCAATCATGACATAACAACACTTTCACCTCAAAATAATTTCTTCACCACTAAGCATGATGCTGCATTTATTTCTTAAGCCAATTGTAAAATCTTCGAAATATGATGCTACAAATACATAAACTTAGAGTCATACAGTTAAGTATGCAAAGATAAGATCTATCTTCTTAATGTTCACTTTCATGTAAAAACCTTTGGTACTTATTTACTACAGGTTCAGGGACTTTATCCTTTAATGTATTTAAAGACACTGGGACTTTATTTTTAATACAGTATTATTCAACTGGGTGATCCTTAAATATTGCTTCATCGTGTGGAGACTTAAGATCAGATGTTGATTAAAATGCTTAAAGTAGGATTGTAAGTGCTGGGTAAAATAACACTACAGTGTTTTCAAATGTCTGCCCATAGTAGGTCCTGAGATAAATGAATGCAAGTTCACTGGCCACAGAAAATGGATTACTGCTCACATTGACTTTAGCCCTATAATCTGATCAAGGATCAGTTCTGAAGCTCTTATTGAATTTCTATGATGGATAAAGATTATTATTGAAGTCTTGAATATGCAAGAAAAACAAACACTGAACTGCAGTGTTCTAGAAACTACCTTTATTGAGCTGGTGCATGTTCCTTTGGTCAGAAATCTCAGCTGTGCAACTCTGCCTCTAGCTCACATCAAAGTCCCCTTGGAATCCAGAAGAAATATTGGTCTTCCAAGGAGGGGAGTAGTTGTGTTTTCAGAACCTGGGTAGCAGACTCTAGTCCCTCCAGAAAATGCAGGTCTGGCTACTGATTTTAAAATGTCAGGACTGAGATGATGATGTGATAAAAGCAGCACAAGTGGGAGATCTGTTTTTACATCCATAGTGAGGTGGATTGAGAACTGGCTTAACCACAGGACCCAGAGAGTTGTCATCAATGGGGCAGAGTCTGGCTGGAAGCTGGTGACTAGTGGAGTCCCCCAAGGGTCTGTACTGGGGCCAGTCCTGTTCAATATATTCATCAATGACCTGGATGAAGGGATGGAGTGTAGCCTCAGCAAGTTTGCCAATCATACCAATCTGGAAGGAGTGACTGATACGCCGGAAGGCTGTGCTGCCATTCAGCGAGACCTGGACAGGCTGGAGAGCTGGGCCGAGGGGAACCTCATGAAATTCAAAAGCAAGTGCAAGGTCCTGCACCTGGGGAGGAACAACCCCAGGCACCAGTACAGGTTGGGGGCTGACCTGCTGGAAAGTGGCTCTGCTGAGAAGGACCTGGGAGTGCTGGTGGACAGCAAGCTGACCCTGAGCCAGCACTGTGCCCTTGTGGTCAAGAAGGCCAAGGGTACCCTGGGCTGCATTAAAAGGAGTGTGGCCAGCAGGTCAGGGGAGGTCATCCTGCCCCTCTACTCTGCCCTGGTGAGGCTGCATTTGGAGTGCTGTCCAGTTCTGGGCCCCCCAGTTCAAGGACAGGGAACTGCTTGAACAAGTCCAGCGGAGAGCCTCAAGAATGATCAGAGGGCTGGAGCACTTCCCTTATGAGGAAAGGCTNACATTCAAACCCCGCCTGGACGCGGTCCTGTGCCCCCTGCTCTAGGTGTGCCTGCTCACGCAGGGGGGTTGGACAAGGTGATCTCTCGAGGTCCCTTCCAACCCCTACCATTCTGTGATTCTGTGATCCAATGCCTGCTGGAGGATGCTCAATCTAATTTTTTTTTTCCTTGGACAGTGCTATAGCCATGTCTGAGATGCTTAGGAAGAGCAAAGCTCATCCAAGCAAGCCTATTAGGTTATTTTATTCAGGAACAAGTCAGTAAGCCACTGGGGGAGAGAAGTGAAAGGAGAGGAACACAAAATCCTGAAATTCTAGACTGTCCCATTAGTGATTAGGTTACCCTCCAGTGAATGAATAGCTGTGTCCTGTTGTGTTTTTTTTTTAAGTGTGAAATGCTGAAAAAGTCCTGGGGAAAGCTACAGATAGGGTCATGAGAAAAGGGGCTAAATATAGCTCACTGCTATGATACTTAAAAGTGAAGCACTGATTAAAGGCATATTCAGTACATGTTTTAAAAGCACTGTCTTCATGTCAGAATGGAGGCATGAAGTAATCTGCTCTGTTATAGGTTTTTCATTGCTTTGGCTATGGGATGCTAACAAAAAACTGCCTCTTCCACAAGCACTCAAGAAACAGAAGATCTAATTGTTTATACCATCATGTCCATAAGAAAACTCTGCTGGGTTTCCCACTAGATGAACACCACTGCCAGCATGATGAAAGACACATGACAGTCCCGGTCAGTCTGGGAATCCCAGGGTTTTGTCTGTCTTCTGCCATCTTTGCCTTCCTTTCTTTTTTCCTGTCATCTTTGTTCTGGTTCTTTGGTTTTTATGTTTAGAATTTACCTTTATCTGCCCTCTTTGAGCTGTTTTGCACTCAGATGATAATGCTTGTAATGAACTCTCTGCAATTAGTAATCAAAAGGCTCCAAAGTACAGAGTTCAATACAGAGCTCATAGTCCATGAAGTACGAAAGTGCATGGACCCAGGCCAATAAACTCCACTTTAGTATTTGCAAGGATAAGAGCAGTCTGAATTTCTGTTTCTGTATTTCTTATTCCTTTTGCTATGATAGATTAAGAGTGGTATAGGTGTACCCTTTATCATATGAGCTAAGTCATCTAATTAACCTGGAAAATAGTCTCTTCTTCTAGTTTCATTGCCTGCCTTCTGCACTATGTCTTCTCTCCTTGGTATGGCACTGCATTTAACTTTCATGTTCACCAAATTGAAGGCCAGCAAGGACCCTTAACTCCCCTCTCAAAAGTTTCCAAGTCAAAAAAAACTAACAAAAGCAGGTGTGATTAAAGTTACAAACTACTGTTATACTTAGGGGCACTGTAGGTTGCACTACTGTACTACGTAGGCCATTGGGCCAAAGGATTTTGCTGTTTTAGGAGATTATTCTGATCAAAGGTTGTGTATCGGGATGCACAAGTACACTGTTTTGTCATTCTACTCCAAAGTTCTTGCTCTGAGGTTTATGATTCCTAAAAATTTTCATAGTACTAAAAGTAGAAATTACTTAGTGAGCTCAGAGTCTGCTTTAGTGTAACCATGAACTGCTGGTTTTTACAGTTGATGGAGTTATTTGATCTAAATCTTTGTATTTAGTCTAGTAGCCTCTGTCATGTTTCTAATTTACTTTAAAATTAAGGCTCGGTTTCTTTTAGTTCTAAGTAGAGATTAGTGCCCACCAGCAGTTCCTTGATATATCAGCTAGGATATTAGTACGCAGGTTTTTTCACTGCAGAGCTCTTTTGCAGAGTTTTGTATGTGTGTACATGAGAAAATCAATACACTCGTTATAATCTGTGAAGCAGTGGAAAACTATAGTTGCATGAACAATGGAAAACAAAGCTAGTATTCTTCTAACAAATATGCATCTGATAGAGTGAAGAGGTTTGTGTTAGTGTGGCATTGTTCATTTTAATTCTAACACTGAAATTTGAAGATATTTTTAAGTAGGCTAATATTATAACCTTATAATGAACTCAATTTATTTATAAAGGCAAGAAAAAGTATATTTGCACAAAACGATAATAATTTATTGCATCTTGAAGCTTGTATAAACAACAAGAAATTGTTATGAGGAAAGAAAAAGAGGATGAATAGTAGAGCCAACAGGGAAAACAGCTAGAAGTGCTAGTAATTTAGTGTGGCAAAGTGTGGCAGCAGCAGAACCTTCTGCATGGAGCTTTGTGCTAAATTCACCTGTTAAAAGCCTTGCTTTTGCACCACCTGGAGGCTGCAGGCTTCTCTGAAATGAACCTCTCCAAACTGAGGGAAATGTGATTTTTCACTTATGTCTACTGAGACAGCCTAGTGACTTGCTGCTATTTAGCACCAAAACTCATTCCTCTGGGATTCTTTTTTGCTGCCTGTGCCCATTGTCACTAGAAATGATGTTACTCGGTAGCACTGGCAATGTTACGCTATGGTAAGCAAGTCCTAAATTAAGGTCCTCTTCTATTTCCCCTCTGGTCTTCCTGACAGCAAGCTCTTGTGCTATTGTTCGAATGTCACAGAATCACAGAATGGTGGGGGTTGGAAGGGACCTCGAGAGATCATCTTGTCCAACGCCCCTGCGTGAGCAGGCACACCTAGAGCAGGGGGCACAGGACCGCGTCCAGGCAGGGTTTGAATGTCTCCAGGGAAGGAGACTCCAGAGCCTCTCTGGGCAGCCTGTGCCACTGCTCTGGCACCCTCCCAGGAAAGAAGTTTTTCCTCCTATTTAAGTGGAACTTCCTGTGTTCCAACTTGTGCCCGTTGCCCCTTGTCCTGTTGTTGGGAGCCACTGAGAAGAGTCCAGTCCCATCCTCTTGACACCCACCCTTCAGATATTTATAAGCATTGATAAGATCCCCCTTCAGTCTTCTCTTCTCCAGGCCGTCAAACTATTCTTATATCCAAGCCTTCAACATTAGGTGATCTCTCCTGAGAACACTTACTTATGGATTTTTGGGTGGGTTTTTTGGTTTGGACAAGTTACACAAGGTGATCCTATAGGAAAGTGGACAGGATTAGTGTCAGCACCCATAAAAAGTGCATGTTTTTTGCTATCACTCACTGGGTGTCACAGGTTAGGTGCCAGAACTAGGAACTGGGCTTTCATTTCTGTGTCCATCACAAAGTTTTGGTGATATTTACTAAATCTCTCTTATGCTGTGCTACCACCATCTAAAAGATAGAGTTGAAGCTACCTACAGCTCAGAAATGCTGTTTTCATAAAGTGATTCTTGGATAGAAAGTATCATAGAAGTACCAGTGACATGCAGGTTGCTGCCAGTTCCCACCACCTTCTGACATGAAGCATCCAGTATCATACCTCAGGGATCTCTTGCTGTTTGTCTTCAAATGGGATAAAAATTTAGGAATCACTTCATCTCACCTTAAAATGCATATTCCAAACAGTCCTCTCTTGCAGTTTCAGCCAGGTCCTTAGTTACCCACGTTCATTGCCTGCCAGTCTAGAGCTAAGCAACAAATATGAAAGGAGATTATTGCACTTTACAGTGAAGAAGCTGCCTCTGGGATCGATTTATGACTTTAATGAGCCCCATGAGGTGTTATCTTGTGCATAATTAACTCTTGAATTTTGAACTGAGCTCATTACATTTGCATTTAATGATGGTCCATAGAGTTGGGGTGGCAGAGGGAAGAGGGGGGTAGAAGGCAATAATTTCCAGAAGCTTCTCTATAGCTTGAAGATTAGAGCAGGAGCTGCAAACTAGCCAGAACCAGAAGCTGCACAATGAATTACCAAAGCCTGCAAAGCTTCATCTCTTCTCATGATACAAGCAGAGCCGAAAGCTTACAATTGTTCTATGAAGCACAGAGACTCCCCGGCCTCTTGTCCAGAAGGAACAAGTCCCTCTCCAGATTCTTGGCTCACTGCTGGAGAGAACAGCCTCCAAATGAAAGCCATGTCACCTGCCCACAACTCTGCAGCACTTGGTGGTCTCATTTCAAATGTTGGTAGCTCAGCACCCCTCCTAAATGTTGTTATGGTGACAGTGGAAATCTAACACTGAGCACTACATCTGTCTGCTTATCTACCACTAAAGATCCTGCTGTGTACAGCTTCAAAAGGAAGGGAACCAATGGATTGTTTTTTAAAACCTTCTTGATGATCAAAGGGTAGAGACACTACAAAACTGTCCTTCTAGTAAAAATCTAATGCTTGAGTTTGATCCCAGGTAGAGGAAGGGAGGGAAGATAAGTGTCCTTATACACTTCTACAGCTAGATCCTTTGCTTACTTAGGGCTTGGTCATGTTCCTGCAGAAGATGGTAAAAATGCCCCAGCCCCATGTGAGCAGCCTCCAGTGCATCCCACAGCTGGTACAGCAGCTCAGAGAATGAGCTGATCAATGTCATGGTCTGGAGTTGTGTGTGTTTGTGTGTGCAGACACAGGTACCTTGTTGGGAAGGCACTAACAGAGGGTAAGAACATGTATGTGCTGGCACTAGCAACTGGCAGCAATTGTGTCTGTGTAGGTAAATACCGTAGAAATAAGTAAAATCAACTGGTGCTTAGGAAATGTATAGAAATGGAGTCTGAGGAGGGTGAACTTTTAAAACTTGAGCTAAAAATATAATTGATATGCTCAGTGTAGGTGAACACCATAATTGCACATTACCTTTTTATCCCCAGTAAAAATGGTCACAGCCATATGAGAGGACTCGCTTCCCTCCTTCTGGACCTTTATAACACATGCACTTTCTGCAAATGAGTTTAGTTGGTCTCTCATGGTCTTCTCTGCTGTATATGTGCTTGTCTTATTGGTCTGTGTCATGCACTACCACACAAAGGTACCATTAGATGAAAACCCCTGCAGTCAGCTGGACCTCAAGGTGACAAGTGGATGCTCTGCAGTCACCCTGTCTATTCCAAAACAAGGTAAGAGAGGGCAGGCTGAACTTTGGAAGAAAATGGCATGCTGATAAGTGTTAACACTGGTACACAACTGTAGCCCTTCTTGTCCAATGCTCAGCAATTTAGATTCCATAGTAATCTGAATTCTGAAGTACGTTCAGGGGTTTTCTCCTCCCAAAACTTCCTTTCCCGCTTCTGAGTAGCAGGAGGAGGTTCTGTGTTTTTCTTGGTACTTTCTAATTACATTAGGGGCTGATGAAGAAATCATCGCCACCCTTCATCTGGATCCTGTTCCTTAGTGATTTGGCTGCTTCTGTTTTGTTGTCTTGATGACTGCCTCTTGCATGTGGTAAAATCAGAGCCAGGGAAGCAGGCAAGCAGCATTCCCCCTCACACCCTCCCTGTGTTGCAGGCTGCAGGGAAATCTCTTTTGTGCTTCATTTGTATCTTTACAAAATGTCACCAAAGAATCTTCAAAAGTTACTGCTGCAAACTGCATTTCTGAAAGGCACGACACAGGTAGTACTCTCTGGAGCTCTGAGCTGGGTCATATGCGATAGAGCTGGTGAGCATCCATGGGTAAGGGATGAGAATCAGAAGTAACTTAATTTTATCAGAATAAATGATAACACTGGGGGGAAGGTTCATTCTTAATCGGAGAATAAGCATTCAGAAAAGTGAAAACAAGTCATTACCCAAGCTCCAGGACTTATTTATTTTCAATCTTGTTTGAAAACTAAAATGTAATAACATGGAAAAAAACAAGGAGGCTGCAAATAATGAGGCAGGTATTGAGTAATGCAACACAAAACATTAAATGGAAAAATAGGAGCAACTACAGCAACACTTCTCTAGAAATCTAGAGTCTGTGTGTTTTCTGGCATGATTTTGCCCTAGCACATGAAATGGCTGCTGCCAGTCAGCAATGGAGATTGAGGCCTCCACTGTGGTGAGCAGAGGTGGACGGGTCAGGATTTTCCCCTTGGCAGATGCGTGTCTAGCTGCTTAAATACCAGTGATGGAAGCTCCAGCAAACTTCCTAAGCGAGGCACTTCTCTGTTGGTAACTATCCTCACCAAAACAAAGTTTTGCTCAGTATCTAAACTGTAAGCTTTTTGCTGAGATGTGAGCCCCTTACTTCTCTTATCCCAGGCAAACAGGAAAAATAATGTATTGTCTCTTTCTCATAACAAACAGATTTACCTCTGCCCCATCTCTCAACTACAGCACAGTGAGACTCTAAAGATGGCATCTTCTTGCTGCATCCTGTCTGTTTATAATCTGATCTGCTAACTGAAGTAAAGGACATGTTACCCTGTGCAGTCCTATTGCCCCTGGGGGAATAAAATAGGTGAGAAAGTGAAAACAATTCCCGCCCCCCCCCCGCTTTTTTTTTTGCCTCCTATTGTGAAATGGTTACTATCTCCTAAATGGTGAACCTTTGTTTGTGCTGCTTATGCACAAGCCTGAAAAATAGCTTTCATTCCTAGTCTACCTCATGGGGAGTATGTATGGGTTGGGATTTTTGTTGTTTGTTTTTTTTTTCATAAACCTTTGCCTATGATCTGGCAGTGTGCTGTCATGAGAGATGCAGATTCCCTTAATGCCATGGAGATTTTCTCTTTGGAGTATAAGTGCACTCTGGAAGAACAGGGAGGCATCTAGGATTTCTGCATATTTTCTCCTACTGCAGATGTTCTTGTTTCTGTCGTTTTCTGTTTTGCAAGGTCTAGGCACTAATTGTAGAGTGGTCTATCAAGTCACCACTCGGATTTACTAACTGGCAAAATAGTTAAATAAGCACAAACACTGTTCATCAGCTTAATTTAAACCCTATTTCAGTCAATGGCAACTCTTCATCGGTTATTTTGTAGATTTTTTTTTACTTGTCCTACTATCACAAAATACCTCAATACTAAAATAAGCACATGCTACAAAAACTACTGATCACAGAAGAAAGATGAATATTTAATCTTTAGTGGGAGCTGTACCAGAGCCTAGAATTAGCCTGCTAGCCCACGGATTACTACAATGTCAGAAAAATTGCTGATAATAACTTGCATGTTTACTGTATATCTCTTCAACTTCATGAGCCGAGCTGGAACATTTCTGTTGAGGTTTTTTAATTTGACTGTTAAGATTAGGCTGAAAGAAATGGCTTCTGTACTACAATATCTCTGCTTGTGTATAACATTAAGGAGTGTTACACCTGACAAAGCAGAGAATGTCCAGAATTACTGAAGGAGAGAGAGAAGGGAGCTCTTGCTCAGCTCTGCAAGGAGAAGGTAGTGTTTTATGGACTAACGCAGCACAAAGTGAACTTGAGGGGTGGGGAGCGACGTGACCGCCTCAGCAGCCGCATGGTCTGAGTGGGCTTTTGTCTTGAATGGTATCATAGTAACTGACAGTAGAGCAGGTGGGAGGAGAAGCCACAAAAAAAGGCCCTTTTTTATGACAACAAAAGGAATAAATACAATTTTGGTCCATAATTGGTGCCAAAAGGCAGGCTAAAATCTCTTGTGATGAGGATTTATTTTGTTTTAGTAGAGAATCGCCGTATTTAAGGTTACGAGACATTAATTTTAGTAGCGGCTGAGAGCTAGAACTGTTGGTTTATATGCATGTGAGTACTGGAGGATGGCAAAACACTGTCTGCAGCTCAGTGTTCAGGCAATAATAATGGCTGTGTTTTATAGGGGCTATTTTAATTCCCTTTCAATATTTACAAAAAATACATTCAAGGCAATATAAAAATCCCATGTGAGATACAAAGGGCACAAATTACCTTTTCACTGCATAGTAAAGCATAAAATGTTGCCATTTTTCAACTTTTTAATGTGTGAAATCGCAACTGCTCCATCCGAACGTTGTGTAGCGAGAGGAAAAAATAGACTAGAAATTAATTATTCTAATTATTCATTCTTTAGTTATTTGATACAACTAAAGATGATATTTCTGGCAGGTATTTTAAAAATCCTATTAGAGAAGTTTGCAGTCTCCTTGTTTCTTCTATTTATTGTGGGTGCTAACAAAAGAATATCAAGGCTAGCATGTTTGCTTATCTTTATAGCCAAATATTCGATTAAGAAAACCCCACAGCAGCCTGAAGAATGTTTCTCTCTTCCAGTCTTTCTCACAGGTCCTCAGTCTCACACAGCACTGTCATTTCCTGAAGTGCCACGGAGTCCTATAGCCTAGGAAACATTTTTGTAATTTTTCTGTGGATTACTCTTCCAAGGATGTTTTCAAGATAGTCAAGGTGAGTGTCCCTTTCCTAATGAAGATATCTAAGCATAATGTTATCTCCTCCTTACCTTCACATATGGTTTTAGTTTGCCTTCCACATATTGCCTCATGTTTACCATGTTGCTGATATGGCTTAATTTGTCTTTGGGGAATTTCTCACATTCCATGATTTTTACTTGAATAGGGATTTTGCATAGGCCAACAAAGGAAAGCTTATATATATAAAGGAAAACCTTTAACTCAAAACCAATAAAGGTAGCCTAGAAAAAGGAATATAAGAATGTACTTTAGAAGAAACATTACCAATAAAGGAACACAAGGACCTACTGATTTTTTTTAGAAGTTATGTGCTTAGCTGAAGCAAAATTAGAAGTTAAGATACTTGCAATAATATTCTCTTGCAGTCACATTTCTTTTGAAAATATGATGAAGTAATTGATCACAAAAATCATGCCACTCTTCAAAATGAGTGCCTACTGGTGAATTCAGAAGCTATATGTGTAAGGCAACTCCATTAAGCTGGTGAAGTTTCACTAGCATGAAATAAATCAGATTAATTGAGCTTGGTGGATAAATTTGCTTTAAATTTTAATGTCTGGAAACTAGTTTGCTTTAGCAAGCAGCTGCTTGCGTCTACATACAAAAAAAAAATGTTTCCATCTGGACAACCAGTTGTAAAGAATATTTTCATTATCTGGGATGTTCATGCTACATGTCTAAGTAAATAATCTAAACAGCGTTTCCAGAGTAGAAGTTTGAGATCTGTTTTATAGGCTGCTGTGTATGAGAATTATGATGCAATTTACTTGACAGCATAACTTTCTGTAGTTATGTCTGCCATAGATGCACAATTTCAAACAGCAATGATGACGTTAATCTTGATCTTTGCGATGTTTTGATAGGCATGATTATGCAGAACTACCTGTGCTATTCATCCACTTTCTCCATGTCTCTCTGAGATGTAATTGCTTCTACAGACTGTGAGGCACTGGTGAAAGTGGTGTGGTGGGTCTGTATCAGTTATCATAAAAGAAAGCTTATCTTTAGACCATCAGGTGATGTGAGTGACCTTTCAGCTACTAAAAAAATGCTAGAGGATGCTAGCACATGCAGCTTTTTCCAAACTAAGCTTTTGTACCTAGCTTCCCAATCAGCATGCACAGCAAAATCAAGCTCAATGCATTGAATAACCCAAGGAGAAGCCATATTATTTAACATATTGTTCTGTGCAGTAAGCAGCTCTAGCATGAATGGGCCGGGGGAAGTCTGGACAGTTCAGCACTACAGCTTTTGCAAGGTCATCTTCTCCTGACTCAACCTTTAAGAATATGATTTAAAAGCTTTCTGACTTTCCTCAGCAAATGCCCTTTGGCAGGATTAAACTGCACTGCTGCCAATCCAGCTCAATACCAAGCATGTTAATGAGGTGTCTTGGCCTTTTTATTAATTCTACAAGCAGGGTAGTCCATTCAGCAGTGACTGAGAAAGTTTAATCAAATAATCTCATTGTTCCAAATTTATCACCACAATAAAAGAATCTACTAAAGAAATAATAGAAGATGAAAGAACTCATTTTTTAATTTTATACTAAGAAGCGGTGCAGCCTTGAGGCTTACAGTAGTGCTAACATCTGCCCCTATGTGGGTATACACTGTATAGGCACATTCCTTTCTACAGGAGGGACCTGCATAGTACCTCTGCAAATTGTCTGCCTGAAGTTCTTACTGTTACTCTCACTATAAATTTATACTGTTAACAGATTTTTCTTTTTTAACGAAGTTCTTTTCATTTCAAAAAACAGCTGGAAAAAAAGTGCAGTGAGATACTGTCTTTATCTATGATATGATGAAATATATCCATTGTAGGTGACAAAAGGTAAAGAGAGGACACCTTTTTGTACATTGTGGGGAGAAGTGGGGTCTGTGTTGGTGTAGCAGAATATTTGCCGTAGCTTCCAAAATTATTTCCAGATTTGGAAATACAGGTGTGGTTAACTTATGAATAGGATTCAAAAGGCATATATGGAAGTATGTGGCTATGCCCCACACTACAGAACCATATGGCAAAAGTGTAATGCTCCTTGATCTTCTGTGCTCCCAGATCAAAAATTCGGCTGTGGGATTTTTAATGGTTCAGACACATGAGCAACTTTAAACAGCTGTCATTAATTTTATACAGTAAAAATTGCCTGTCAATTCAGTCTCCAAGTGTTCCTTTCTTTTCAGAAATTTCTCCTGATGAGAAAGCTGTACAGTCCAAGGCTAGCGAGATATTTTCTGCATCAAAAAAATGTCAGCTTTAAAAACCACCTTCAAAACTAGAAAAACATAAGTTTATCTGAAGGGTGAGAACTATTACATTTTTCTTGGGGCTAGCACACCTTCCAGATAAGCGACTTTAAACATAATATGAATGTTGTGCTCTGATTCACTAAAGCAATTGCCTTCCCTGAGCACAAATCCATTAAAAGTTTTCTTTCAAGTTCTCTCCAGAGTCCTTCATTCTCTCCACTTATCTTTGTGGCTATTGCTTGCTTTATTTTTCTTTTTCTTTTTCTTTTTTTTCCACCCTTGTGGGTTTTCATGGGCTAGCCAGGGTAGATAGCTGTTGCTATGATTCGGTCTTTTCCTTATTCCCTGATTGTTTGGCTTGCCTCTCAGCCAAACTCATGTGAAAAGGACAAAGACACACAGACAAATACAGAAAATTTGCAACACCAGTATCTAGTCTTTCCTTAAGCTCTGTTTTGTGGCCCATTAAATTACTTGAAATGGCAGAACATGAACGGATACCAAGGCTATGTAGAACACAGATTGACTTTAGTATTCAAGCCTCTGGTACTTCTTAAAATATGGGATATTGAAGAGGTCTGCTGTTCTGTATTTTCTGTTACTGACACCTCCTACAGTCTCTTTGGGGCCTCTAGCTGGAGGAAAGCTGGGGTTTTTGTTGTTTTTTCTTGGGGTGTTTTGTTTGTTTGTTTGTTTGTTTTTCTTTTTGCATTTCAGTTTTTCATTTGAACTGGGAAGAGAGGCAACAGCAGAGCTCATATACCACCACGACATGATGAGAAGTCCCAAATTATTTTTTTCCTGTACTTCTCATCTAACAGTGGACAGCAAAACAACCGATAGGCCTATTTTCAATTTGAAATATAAAGGACTTCTATCCTCCACTGCATCTGGCAAAGAAGAAACTGAACAGTTTATATATCAGCTTCAAAGAGCAGATTAAAACCAGATTTCTATAAAGCAGAATACCTCCCAGGAACCAGGACAATGATTCTATGTCCCTTCCTGACTACAACAGGCAGCTACGTCACAATTTTCAGAAGTTTCCAGTTGCTTTCAGCAAGGAGTCATGTTGGAAATTCTGATGCTTGTTTGGTTTTGCCTGTGCATTGAAGGGTCTCAGAACAAGGTGGGAGCCTACATGAAAAATATACCGCAACTTGTCTTAAATTCATCCAGCTGCGCTCTCAAGCACAGTCTCTCTCTCTACTTGAGAGAGCAAGTGTGAGTCTGTTGGAGGTGGTTGGACAGATTTTTTTTGCTTATTATTCAATCTTGCATTTGGCCATTCTCTGCCAGCTCTATCCATTTTTCTTGGTTCTCTGGGTTTATTTATAACATTTAAAGGTAGTACTAAATATTTTAAAATATTAATGCAAGCAAAATTATCCAGGATAGACTAGAAAGTTTCTAGCTATGTATTTTTTTGTTGCTGATTCAAAATATTTTGTGTGTGAAATAGATTATGTTCAAAGTTGCACTTCTGTCCAGTCTGAATAGTATACTAAAATTAGTCCCACAGATTCAGCTGGAGCCACTTTGGATATACAGTAGCTTTATATTCCTGTGGATGTCAAATTTGACCCCAGCTAGAGAAAATTAATAGTTTTGCCCTACAAGAATTTCCATATATTATATAGGACTTATGTAAATCGTATTTCTGTCTAATACCCAAAAACCCTTGGGGCGGAAACATCTGATTAATGGCTTGGGTTATATACCTTCAGTGCTAAGCATAAAAATACTAAGAAGCCAGAACATACATCAGCAGTAGAAGATTCCGTTAGAAGAGTACTTGCTTAAGGAGGGAGTTGGGTTGTCTCCTAAAGACTCCGAGTTACTACGGGTGATTTTTTTTTATGAACTGGAGAAGAGGGAAGACATTAATGTCATGCTCTAATTTCTGCAGTTGTGATTATTTTGTTGTCCAATGAAATATCTTTGCTATCTTATCCTGCTACTGTCACTCCATTCTTAAATGTAAAACTCTTATCTTGGGAGGGTGGGAGAAATAAAAAACCCCTCACTTACCTTTCTCGTGAAATGAGTAGTATTTTGATAAGTGTAAACTTCCATCCCAGAGAAACTTTTGGCAAGCCAGTATTAATGGGAGGTGAAAATAAATACTGTTTTAAATTATATTTTCCTCTGACATGGCATCACACTGTAGACAACATAATGCTAATATATCTTAATGGCTGTGCCTTTTAAGAGCTGACTATCAGTCAAGCATATAATTTCATGTTGTCTGGAAAAAAAAAAAGATGTCTCTAACAGGACAGAATAAGTCTCATTCTGGAATAAGTACTAGTTGTTCCCTTGCTATAGGGCTCTGCCATTTAAAATATATATATATATATACTGTTTCCCACCTATTCTGTGCTTGGATGATTTGTAGGTGTTTATTAAAGTAATGCACTAGTAAGAGGTTCAGAAAAGCTGTTTATGGTGGCTCCAGCTTGGTGTTGTGTGGCTCCAAACTAAACTGACTCAAATCCTGCTCCATTTTGCTTGCTGTTCCTTAAACAGGTACATAGTGTTTAGCAAATGTTTTCTTTTTAACTTGTTCCTTACTCTTGGTAGCATTGTTAGTATACTACAATACTTTTTCCCTCCTCATATTCAAAATCTTAAGTAGCTCCATAACTCTACAAATTCTAAATAATGTGGGATCCCATACTTTATCTTTTAATGCCCAACGCCATATTGTCATGTTTCAGTTTTAGCTACAATGCTTAAACTTAAATAAAATAATATACACAATAATTTTTACTTGCATGTCTCCAGCAGCTACTACTTTTTATGAAGAAACATCACTTACAGCAAGGTTTGATAAGATCCATGTTGATGTTGCCTCTTAATACAATTTTGAAATGTAATCTTTATTAAACATTTCAGTGAACTTTAAAACATTGACTCCCATGCTTTTTTTTCTCCCCTCTTACAAGATGCATGCTCACTTCAAGTTTGTCAGCACTGCCATCCAAGCTGTCCAAAGTCACTTGCCTGCATGACAGGAGAAAGTATTAACACCTATCTGTCCTTTAATTTACACCTTGAAATGACAGCAGCTGGGAGAGAATAAAACAGCAGAAAAAACAGTCTTTATTGGACAGAGGAATGAGATGGTTCCAGCATATTACAGTGGAGATTTGTGTAATGGGGCCTCTGACTTCCACGGCTCCTCTCTGGGGCTACAGAAAAAGGGCAACTAAATATTTCAGTGATGGAGGCAAAATTTCTAAGCAGGGCTGGCCAGGCAGGCCACTGCTACTCTGCACCAGCCCATGCTGAGAGGCAGGTGAGTGCTCAGCAGGTGTCACTACTTGGCTGGCCAACAACGTCGCTTGCTTGGTTGTTGGAACCTTTGCTTGCTCTGAGACTTAGAACTCTATACCAACTGTTTTCTCACGCCAGTGTGAATTAGTCCTGTACTGAGCACGGCCAGTCCAGACATATTTCTGGACATGCATTACGTTAGTTTTAGTATACTTTGAGAATCTTATACCTTTAATAATGGAGGAATCTGACACTAGATACATGCAGTATTACAGGCAATTCTTAGATGAAATCCTAACCTTGTCCATCACTTAAAGCTAGAGAGAGCATGGGCTCTGCATACGGAACGATGCCAGACTTCAGAGGCCTGACTGAAGTGTTTAACTGTGTTCATGCCTGTTATCGCTACTCCTGCCCTGAATGCTCTGAAGAGACCTAAATCAAGCCAGTAATCAGTATCTGTAGATTTAGCGAGCATTGTGTTTTCATTCTTTCATCTTAACCCAAATCATCCTTCTGCATTGGTTAGCGTACCTTGCAAGGAGCTCTGTCACTTTGCAGGTAGGCAGCGTCAAACACCTGCACAGTTACTCTCTGCTTGCACTGCTGGACAACCGCTCTTCACCTGCGTTGGGTTTGGGAACCGGCCTCCGCAGCAACAAACACTTTCACAGGCTCAAAATAAGGGTTTTGCATAGGAAATGAAATAAATTCAGTGTGTTATTCAGTAGGTGTATTTAAGAAGACAGGTAGTTTGGCTTTCATCTGCTGGAGACTTTTTACTTTCTCTGTCGGATAATGGTGCGATCACCCTGTAAAGTTGCCTTTAGTGACAGTAAATGGTTGCATTTCACTGGTACCAGCTTGCTTCCACATTCAATACGTTGGTGTTAGAATATTCCAGGTAAACTGAGCTGGTGCAGGGGTGAAAGGGAACAATCTTTTCTCCTTGGACTTCATTCCCTCCCACCCCACCCCGAGACCTATACACAAAAAATTCTTCAACAAAAACTTCAACTGTCTCTATTTGTAGGTGATCACGTTTTGTCTATTAGCAGATTTTATTTTATTTTTTTTTGTGAATGAAGAGTTTGTACAAGATACGCATCTATGCTCACACATTTATTTAAGCTTAACTGTACGTGTTCCACTTAGGTGGTGTGTTTAAAACAAAAAGTTGCCTGATCAGAGCTGGCGTGTGTGCGGCGCTGGTTCAGCAGCGTTGCGGGGAGAGGG
>VZTV01048251.1:0-14301 GCA_013400875.1 Anhinga rufa
AAAAATTATTTCCTAATTATTTTTACACAAGAGAAGAATGTGTGGGGACAGCAGGAAGAGAGGCTGTTTCACAAAAGAATCCAAAGTAAATTCATTGCATAATTTAGAATTGTATTAATATTTCTTCCACCTATCTTCTTTGGCATCTTGATAGCTTTGACAAAGGATGCAAGAGTTGTAAATATGTCAATACAAATCAAATTTTCTGTTTAGTAATCTAAAACACTAACCAGTAGAGTATTAAAAGGGCCCATTTTCCATTCTTTCAGCCCTGGCTCTTTCCATCCCTGTCTGTTTTTCCTGTTTCTTCATCTTCTGGTTAAAGCCTCAGCTCTATGTAATCACTAATAAAGATACAGCCCCTGTCCTGAAGAGCTTATATTCTAATTTAAGATAAACACCAGCGAAAGAATAACAGGCAGCATGAGGGAAGCAAAGGCTAAGGCTAGACCCTGTCTAAACACACATATGTATTACTATCTCTGTGCACAGTTTGATGGATACCTCCCTCTCCCCTTTTAAAGAATAAAGGTACACAGGACCAAAATTGGCATTCAATGAGAGGAATGCAAAAGTAAATCAGCCAGTAGCACAAGAAAAAGAATAGAACCCTTCACTCTCTTCTTCTCATTCCTGGGTTTGGAAATAAATGTACAGACTAATTTTATTTATTCTGCTGTTCAAATTCAGGCTGAATGGGTGTTCAGGCACTCACAACTCATACATGCCATAGTAATTTTCTCTACAGTCTGTGCTTTCTTACTAACAGGCAGAGTAGGTGCTCTTTCTGCTGCATTTGTTCAATTAATGACAGATGTGTTTTCTCTGGGAGATATCCTGAGCACTATTTTCTGCAGACAGTTTGTAAATCACAAACCTGTAACCCACAGCGTTTGAGTCTTCTACTTAAAAAAGCTCAGATCTCTCATGTTTTCCTGTAAAAATAAAGTTTAACAAGTACCTCAGTTTTCAGTTATTGAACTGTTAAACTCCATTTCTTCTTCCGTGTATTGTATTATCTCAGGTCCTTGAATGAGATGCTTCTATTTACAAGCACATAGTATGGTTTTGCTTATGAAAGGTCAATCATTCTGAGATATTAAATGATTTTACTATGTAGGAGATCTTATTGATTATACCTTGGGATAATATTTATATTTTTTTGCTTTGTATCTATTTATTCACTGCATTACAGATGCTTTAAAGCCAATTATCACAGTTAATACCAAAAAGGTGAACAATCTCATTGCCTACCTTCTGTGTATAGGTTTTCTTTCACTTCTACAAATAATGATTTATGCAAAGTTGCCAAGACAGCTATTGCTTCCATTGTGGAGTTTATTATCTCCAAGATGAGCAGACAAGTCATTAAGCTCTCATAGAAGGATTAGCGTACAGAAGGATCACTGCATTGTGATTTTCTGGTTACATGGTTCAATACAATGATAGTTTAAGGAAGTAAAAGCCAATTTTAGCACTGTCATTATAGAAGACTGTATGTCGTCAATAGGCAGTTATAAATACTATCTTCAGTAAGAGTTACTTCTCCATAAAGGGGTCTTTCTGTCACGTGCCAATGGGATCAGTAATACATGAAAATGATTTGTGAAGAATGGTTTTAGGATTTATCTTTCATATTACCTAAAAATATTTTTTCAATTATATCTTTTAATCTAAAAGTCCTGTAATGAGGCAAACCTTCTCTTGAAGGTTCTTTTCATGTCCATGTACATTTTCACTTAACAGATGAATTTTCAAAAATAACCAGCCTAATTAATCTCTTCTTAAGAATGGAATGCTGGGTACTTTGCTCCAGCATTAATTCAAAATACATCTTACACCTTGCACTGAAGATGCCCTCTCTGGCATATTATGTGAAAAATTATTTGTGTTCCTTGCAAAACAGAAATGTTTAGAATTTTCCCAGTTTATAATGAGAGTAAAAAGGAGGAAAGAAAACATCTTTGACCGGGTTTTATGCCTGACTTGGTATAAGAGCATTCAAAACACTGCTCTGTTCTGCAAGACACTCAGGGTAGGGAGCTCATTTGGTCATAGGTTTTGGCAATCAGAAAAATCTACATTACTCAGCGAAGAGCTAATTTTTTCCCAATGGGAAAGTTTTCACTAACTCCAGCACTGTCCACCACACCCTGGCAGCCAGGACATATCCGAGACATCCCAGATTGGGGCCTGGTAAAAAATGAATATGAAAGCAACAATCTTCCTGATTTTAACGATTATATTTTGTTAGAGGAAAAAGCACAAGGAAGACTTGTGTGTACTTAAGAAAATGTTTGATGGAACACTCTATCTATTTTCTTCTTGATTCCCACTCCATAGCTAGTGATGTAGCTTGTCTTCAAGTCTTAATTTAATCCTAATTCATATATCCCATAAGAAGCATAGCTAAAACTGCTTTAAACCCATAGAGATAGAGAAACCAAAGTTCATTCAAATCTTATCTTCCACCACTGACTACAGAAATATACCCTTACGCATAATTTAGGTATTGAGATAAAAGAATTCAAGTCCATCTGTTCTGGACCTGCACAAAGAAGGTAGACATGCTGCTGTTTTGTGAAAGGAGTCTTTGATGAGACAGTTTTGACCCATGGTAAATTCATTGACTTCCAGAAGAGTGTGCCACAGCTAATGTAGTCAGCAGGAAGTAATTTATCACTAGCCAGTTCACAAGTATCCAGTGGCCCAGAATGGTGGAGTTCTAATTAAATATTAAAAATTAACAGAGAAAAGCTGTATTTAATAAAACTTCTCTCTGCAGTAGGCCAAGATGCATGAATTAATAGATTCTAAGCCCAGGAGGGGCTATTATGATAATCTAGTCTGACTTTTAAGGTAACATAGGCTAAAGAGCATCAAAATTCTTGCATTTAGTCAGCAATTGTTTTGACTACATGAGTTCTTCAAAAATTATATTCTATACTGATTTAAAGACTTCTAGAGTGGAGAATCTACTACTGTTTTTAGTAAGTTGTTGCAGTAGTTAATTATTCTCATCCCTAAGAAAGTATGCCAGACTTATTTTTGTCAAAATTCAGCTTCCAACCATTTGACTGTTTTATGCCTTTGTCTGCTAGATTAAAGTGCTGCCTGCTATCAAATAGGTCTGCTTCATGTAGGTACTTGATTAAGTCACCTCTTAAACAACTGAAGAGATGAGTTTTAAACAGCCATTTTGAAGTGAATGAGTCATAAACTGAAAGTTTTATGCAAATTTTTGCTCTTGATAGTGTTATGTCGTTTCAAACTGAAAAGTTAAACATGTCATCAAATACAGCTGTACATGTAATCACCAATAGTAATTCAAAAGTGGCCCGAACTTCGTTACAACTTTTTCTGTTTAATATGTTCTTTTCTCTCCTCCTATATCAAGCCTGTAACTGTTTTTGAAAAGCATACCAAATGTTATACAGCAAAGAATAAGCAGTTAATGTCTTAAATTAATTTTTCTACACTCATTTAAAACTTCTTACTTTTTATATTTTCAATAAAATGATGCTCTGATGAGCCAGAACTTTAAGAGCACATTATTACAAAGAATAAATTTTATAGGTATGTGGCTGTATTGGATCTTTCAAGCATTCAGCATTGTGTTTACCATAAAGAGATACTGATTTTAAAAGTGGGGTTCATTAAGATGTTGGAAATATTTGGAAGACTTCAGAAAAGAGTATTTTTGTAAAAGCTTGATGTCAGTGGAAAAATGTCTAATATGTGCTAAAAATTAACAGAAGGTTATTTAAGGCCCAAATTAATTCTTCTGGGATCTTAAGATATACTGAGCTTGGTAAGTGTTCATCACTAAATAATCTGCAGCAGTACTTATAGTGTATAATGAATAACACTCAGCAGTGATAGCACAGCATCATCCTTATTCCTTTAGTGTAAGTTTTTCTCAATTCATTCATCATTTCTTCCAGCTTTTTACAGTTACTCCATAAAATCAGCCACAGTCTATATTCAACAAAAAGGTTATCAAAAATAGAAATGTCTTGAATGCTAAATTTGTTTAGGTCTATGAATATGGAGTACATGAGTTTATCACAGAGAGTATAGAAATACCCAAAAGGGACCAATATCTGTCAAGTCAAATGGAAAACCAAAATATCTGTTGCCAAGCTAGGAAACTCTTTCAGTGCTACAGATTCCTCTTTGGGTTTTTCACTTCTGGCATTTCAGTAGCCCATGGTCTCTAATACGAGTGCTTTAGTTTTGGGGAGGTACTAGGTTTCTAATACAGCTATTTAATGCCAGTCCTGAAGTTTTTTTTTCCAACAACATTATTAGCTTGTTTCACTTTTTGATTATAGACATCTTGGTTGTCTTGATATTGTCTAAATTTTACCAGAGCAGGAGACTAACAGAATTATGCATTGTGTCTGTTAGATATTTATATTTGCAAATGGCTTTAAAACCTTTCTCAAAATAAGGGGAATTTTAAAGTAAATGAGGTAAATTTGTGGTCTTAGACACACAATTTGTGGTCTTAGGCACACAATTAAAATATTAATAAAAATTCTTATTGAAAGCATAAAACAATGGTGCTGGTAAACAATAAACAATATTAAATTAGTCATACACTAGAAGAGTAGAGAGTGAATTAAGATAAAGTAAAAGCATCTAACTGCTCAAAGACCAAGAAACATAAAAATCAAAGTTAATATAGTTTGTCTTGCAGCTGTAGAGTAGCCCAGTAGTCACTGAAAAAGATCATTAATTTTCATGCAATTAAATATAATTAATAAGATACCCCAGGAGTGTGTGTTCCTGAGAGATAATGTCAGCCCTTGGGTGTGACCTACTGTGTGATGTTATCGCAGCATGGCTTAAATTCCATACTCCTCCTGAGCTCATAAAATTAAGTTTTCCTTCTAAAGACTACTTTGGTAACTTTGGTTATTGACTTTCATCCCCATGGTCCACGACATTGATAACACAATCAATACAAATATGAAAAAGAACACATACAACAAACTGATCACAAACTAAATTAGTGGTAGAGGGAGAAGACATAGTGGTCAAACCATGGGCAGCATTGTCATGCGCTAGGAGAGCCCTGAAGAAACATCTGAAAACAAAACAAAAAAAAGAGAGGTTTAGAAAGCCAGTTAGCAAAACTATATGATACATCTATCACAGTTAATCAAAGATTGGAGCAAGTATCACCTGAAATCATTGCTGTTTGACTATACTGTAGTGCCTAATTATATATTAAGAAAATTCAAATCCTCACTGAGAACTCAAGGCTTACAGATACCATGCTGCTGAGGATGCCCTTCAGAGCCCTCTGCAGTTAAGGATCACTTACTTTCTACCTTATAGATGCAAAGGAAATACAGAAATGGCTGGAGATTGGGAAGGATGAGCTGGATGCTGGTTTAAGTACTAAGAAAAGGGTGGAGGAAAGGGGAGAATGATGCTGGGAACTGCTAAGATCACAAAGGAAGGTCCTCTGGGCATCTAGGTGTATTTGCTGCAGTACCACAAGGGATGTGGAAGTTGGCGAAGGAGACAAGGTATCATGGAAACTATTGCTGTTTCACTGGCAAGTTGCATAATGGTGTTGGTCTCTCTGGAGCAGCAAACCTGATCAAGGAACCGTAAGGCTGGTCGTTCAAGAAGTTCAGTAACATTTATAGTCAACTGAATCTGAGGTGACCTCACTAAAAGAGAACTTCAGAAGGAAAAAAGGTTGGGCCTTACACCCCAACATTATGGAGCTTGCTAAGCAGTTGTGCCATGTAGTGCTGAAGCTGTGAAACAACGTTATGTGGACCATCCCTCTAGCAGTCAAGCATTTGGTGATGCAGGGATAAGGGATTACATTACTTCTGATGCCACAGTGAAAAGCTTAAAAATTACCTAAATTTGGAACCTTCCCCTACAGTAATAAAACCAGCTCAAAATAACATAATTCTAATGACAATTCGCTTTCTCTAAATACACATTCCCCAATTTTTCAACAGTTAGAATGTAAAAGAATCTTCTCTTCCTGTACACAGAAATTCAGAAAGAGTTCAGATTCCAGCTTTATCTTTCACACATCTGTGGACTCGTGAATCTTTTTCACTGTAATATATTTTATTGTAATGACATTCTCCTTCAGAGTTTATATAGTTATGTTTCATGTTCTCATCATTACCATATCTCTGTCTTGTTATGTATGGCCTATCCAAAGGATTTCCTCTCTGCCTGTGAAACACTTCATTCCAAGAGACTATGAAATAAACCTCTTATGGAGGATTTTGAACAGGTTTGAAGAAGGTACATAGTTAGCTGGAAAGCAGATCATGTTAGCGTTGGAGAGACTCAGTATAACTGTATTTATTATGATGTTATAAGAATGTGCTTACAGTCCTAGGTATAGGAATCTCTTATTACTGTAAATATAATAAATGAAATAATTGTTTCTCGTTTAAAAATTCAAAATTCATAACTGTAACAAGGGATTTAGGTCAGCTTTTAACTAACAGGATCGCTGTTTTCCTCTCATTGGAAAGAATCTAACCCCCTGTATCTATAGATATACCCTGAAGATATTCTTTTGGTAATAAAGGAGTTGACCAGTTTTTCTAGCAGAGATGCAGTGTCCCTATTTTCTTTCTTTCTTTTTATATGGGTCACTTTAGCCCAGATTTCAAATCCCTATCAAACATCACAGACATGGCAACTCAATCATCTTATCCTTCAAAACTCTGCAAGAAAAGAAATTTTCCGGGAACAGGGAGGTTTGGGTTTCCAAATCTTTATAACAGCTTTACACTTCATACAAACTAAATCTGTTGGGATAAAACCAACAACAACCCAAAAAACCAAAGGAAGGTTTAAAAAAGCAAATTAAATTAGATCTCTGCTACAGCCTCCACTGCATATGACTCAGGCGGTCTGCCAAGAGTATTTTAATACAATAGTCATTCATCCATAGACCCATAATGGTATATGCAATTACATAATGCTTCTGATGACTCTGTTTGTTGCTTATCTAATCCCTGTAGCTTGCAGTGTGAAAAGATGGTTTTCCCAATTGACACCTGGTGTTGAGCAAGATGAAGGCTGGCCCTGAGCTGCTTTAAAACTCCAGATAAACAAAGGTGAGGAAGATTACTGACAGTACCAAAATGAAATGGGGGATCATATTAATAGGGATCAAAAGACAAGACTGAATAGGTCAGGTCTTGTTTGCATTTCTAATATTTGAAAATTTTGCCTTTTCACTAAAAGTTAGGCTTGTTGTTAAACAAATGTTGTCTCTTTTGCCATGATAAAGCAAATTCAGCTGACATGCTTACAAGAAAAGTGGCCAATTGGGAGCCAGTAAATATCATGAGCAGGTGAGTGGGAAAGTGGCTTATGCAGTAAAAGTTTGTTAGAGGTCTACTTCCCGACAACAGGACAAGGGGCAATGGGCACAAGTTGGAACACAGGAAGTTCCATTTAAATATGAGGAAAAACTTCTTTCCTGTGAGGGTGCCAGAGCAGTGGCACAGGCTGCCCAGAGAGGCTGTGGAGTCTCCTTCCCTGGAGACATTCAAACCCTGCCTGGATGCGGTCCTGTGCCCCCTGCTCTAGGTGTGCCTGCTCACGCAGGGGGGCTGGACAAGCTGATCTCTCGAGGTCCCTTCCAGCCCCTACCGTTCTGTGATTCTGTGATTCCAAAACACATTGGGGTTGGGAAACTAAAATATGCGCATGAAGTGATTACTCATTATTATTGCTTTCCCAAGCATAAGCTATATCATCTCCCTTGACGTCCATCCTAATTTTTCAAATTTATTTGGGGTAAGGGCTGATTATAACCTTTTGGAGGGCGAGGGGGAGTGGATAATATACTTACTACTTGTGAGGGGAAGTATTACTTGCATGGATACACACAGTTTTATTTAATTCCTATGGGGTTTTAAGTGGGAGCTCAAGATAATGTTTGTGAAGCATTAGATAATCTCTAGCCTTTTAAATTCTGTTCTTTTAAGGGTTAAATTTACATATTCCAGCCCTTATCCTCAGGTCACAGTGTATCCAGAGATCAAGTAACCCTTCTAGCAGCAGAAACTGAATATCCTATTTCAATTATTAACACAGTTTTAGGAGTTTTATGGCCTTTTTTAGATTCTTCTAGAGCTAAATAAAACTTGAATGTAGAGCCATTAACGTGACATTAGCACATTTTTACACTATGACTATAGGAAGTCTTTTTGTTGAGGCAAAAGGGTCAAAGCAAAAATCAGCATCTGATTTGTTTGTTTGCTTGTCTCTTCAACACAGTTCATTCATCTTCTACAAAACAAAATTATTATTTCGTGAAGAAATAGTATGCTGATAGAAAAGAGATCTTGGAAATGTAAGATTGATGTATATGTTACATCTGAGAGATAAACACTCAAAGATTCAGACACAAGGCTGTCTGCCTGAGTCTTCACTGCCCACCAGCTGTTAGGGATGAAGAATACCAACTTCCACCACCAAAGAGGAGGTAGCACCTCACATCCTCTCCCCAGTTCCCAAATGACCAGGTATCTCCTTGTGGCTGAATAGCTCTGTGGCTGGGTGAACTGGGAAGTAAGGGAAAAATTTACTTCTGTTTTAAATAGACTGCCATTGCTTCCTCAGGGAGATGTACAAAAATAATGAGAGATGCTTTGTTCATTCCAGTGGGGCTTTGTATATTATGAAGAAAATGCCAATTGCTGGTACATGCCTTTGCCTCTGTCTCTGAGGGTGTTTGTTCTTTAAGGTTTCCAGAATTACAGGTTTTAGCTCAACCCAAGCAGCACATTGATTGTTGAAACCAAGAGATGTTTCAGAAAGTAACACTTTTGACTGAATCTCTCTTTCACATCAAGTAATACACTAGAGTTACTCCTCTAGCATCAATGAGTTACTCTAAGCTTTGCCCAGGACCAAACACCCGTTTGTACTTACACTTATTTATAATACTAAATAGACATCTTCTTTAAGCTGTTTCTAGGATGGCACTATATTTTCAGGAAGAAGAGACTGCCAGGTTCTTGTTCTACCTCCTGAAAACTAATCAAAGTCTCTTTCTCAGTGACCACAGCCCCTGGCACTCACAATATGCTTCCACAGCTGGGCAATCAACGAGATGAAACCACTGTCCGGTGAGCAAACCGTGGCTGTCTCAGGATTTACCTGTCCTCCTCCATCTGTCTCCAGACACCAGCTGTGCTTGAGCCCCTCAGGCAGGGACAGAAGAGTTGGATGAACATAAAGTATCTCTTCAGCGTGACCAATGAATTGTCACAATGTATCGGGGTTCTCTAGGAGACAGGGATGGAAGACATATGCACTATTCAGCTATCCCCCACCAAGGCCCGTCTGCATGGGAAGAGTGGAAATGCTCATTGGATCCAGAAGGAAAAGGTAGAGAGTCCATACCCTGGGTCCCTCCTTGGCTCCCACAAAACTGTATGAGGAGCCAAAGAGGTCTAGCAACTATGTTTCCCTCCTTCAGGTTCCTGTCAAGCTCTGTAGAACTGTATTTCACAGTTTTTGGCACAGACAGACTGACAAACACCAGGCCTGCTATTTATTACATCAGCTACCAAATGGGATTTCATGTACATTTCCTTCAGCATGTCTTCCTCTCAGCCTCAAATATGGAGCTGCTGCAAAGTTCAGTATATTTAAGATGACTATAGATAGTGAGGAAGGGTAGAATTTGTCACAGATGATCACATTCATTTTGCAAAAATAAGTTTATCTTACTTGGCATAGCAATAAGAAAGTTTGGCTAGCTGGCCAGTCAGCCCTAAGAAAAAGTGAGCAGCATCTGCTTAAGTCTCTGAAGTAACACAATCCATGCATGGCATTAGGTTATGTTGCATCATTTAACACAACATAAACCTCACTCGCCTTTTCCTCCCTCCTATTGCTACTTTCTTCCAGTTTGTTCTCACTCTAACTGGCTGCAAAAATTCTTAAGTGTCTTTGGTGCTTTAAAATTCCTGCTTTTTTCCCCTCTAATTTCTTCAGCTCATGTAATTTTTTCCCTATGCTGCCTTTCTGGGGACCACTGAACCCATATCCAAGAAGCGTTCTCTCTCCCTTCTGTGTCTCATTGTAAGACATTTTGTGGGTTTCTTTGACCAAAGTGCTATACAAAACTAAATTGTATTGTTATGCCTGAGACATTCTCGTACAGAAAGCACAATTCGTATTTAATCAAATTTAATGAAAGATTGCCATCAGGTGTCTAAATGTCTCACTTGCCTGTTTAGTTGAGTTATGGCAAACAATGGTAGCCGGAAAATTAATGTATGTAATAATTCAACATTTATTCTTTATATGGACCAACTTTGTGCCAGGTCTATTGAACTAATTTACAATAATGGGACTGAAAACACCCTAATTCAAATGCAAAATAGAAAGAAATATTTCTTTATTTTTCGTGTTTCAGAATGATTGTTTCATTTAGAAATATTAATAAGCTGATAACTGAGTCTCTTCATTATAATATAATGCTCAGTTGCATAGGGAGCTATTCTTTATTCAGTGGGTTACACTCTAGTGTATCATGGGGAAAGGAGATGTATTAGCCTGTATTCAGAGTCTGTATAAAAAAATGAAACTGCAGGGTAATAGAATTGCATCTTTTATACTAGTGCTGCTATTTGAAAACAGAAGGACAAGTTTTAAATGGGATATTCTACGCAGTATCTGCTAGAATAGACACATCTATATTTGCCTGTGTGCCTGTCTGCCTAGCCATAGAGTTGGGGTATGTCAGTTAAGCAGTTCCTAATACCGTTGATTCAAAACAGAAGGGCCATTAGAAATTGTGCTTGTCTGTGTAGTTATATGGCTTCTGTCACCCATTTCTGTCACCCCAAATATTTTTTATTTCTTTTACAGCAAGAAATTGTGCTGTTAAACAGTTTTCAGTAGTATAGTATGTGTGATGAACAAAAGCAGAGATAAAATGATGAAAGGGATGAACCAACCAGAAGATTACTGGAGTTAAGCTCATCCACATATTATGTTTTCAGAGCATAGGGAAGGTCTGCACCGAGTAATGCGGCATCCAGAGTCAGAGTCAGAGCTGAACAGATATTGCAGAGGTGTACAGCAGGAATAGTAGCTGCATATGAGAAATAGCTACTCACTGCTCTTCCAGAGTTAATTAGCTCTTCTCTTCAAATGAGTTAATTAGCCTGAGCACAGCCCTGCACTGACACAACCATACCAGTCCTGGAGCTGACTCATTAGCTGGCTTGATATCCTCTTCATTCACTAATGTGGATACTCACGCAGCTCTGAAGAAAAGTGTGTCCTGGTAGTTAGGTACTAGCTTCTGCACTAATTAGTATCTGAACATTTCATAAAATGTGGAAAAATTTCAAGAGGAAAAAAAAAAAAATCAGTGTCCCAAAGCTTAGTGGTTAGAGCATTCATCTAGAAAGAGGGAGGAAAGCAGGTGAAATCCTTGTTTTCAGAAACAGGTGTAGGAAATGCTCTCAAAAGTTATCTGTTATAGAACCTAAAATAAAGAGAGTTGTGAGGGGTTGTTTTTTTTTTTGTTGTTGTTCTTTAAAATTCCTGGTAATTCCACTAAACCAAAATTCAATTACCAGCAGAGCCCTAATAGCAAATACAGATTATTGACTGCACTTGAGGCCAACCACAATGAACTACTGCCTAAGGGTTAAAGCCATTCCTAGGATTAGGTAATATTGCCTGAAGCCAATTGAAAGGAGCGCTTTAATACCTTTCGGCAATAGTTTACTGCAATTTCCCTCAGACCCAGTCAGTGATTAATTAACCTTTTAGAATCTTCTGGGTTAATGGAAAGTTTGCGCTGGAAAGCTCCACAGATTGAAACATGAGCTGAGATCATCATCAGCAATAGCAGAATAGACATGATACTGGTAGATGAACCACTGTTTTCAATGGTTGTTAGGCTGTTGCTTCAGCCTGAGGGCAGTAATATGCCCTATTTATAGTCAAATGAGCTTATGCAAAGTTATCTCAATTACTAAGAAAGGTTTATGCATTTATAAAATAACCACTGTTTATCTTATAAGTGATAATTATCTAAAACTGACACAGCTCAAATTCTGTGTTTTCAATCAACATGGGTATAAAAGGGTTGGGAAATTGCTACATGAGAGATACATAGTGACAACAAGAAGCCCAAATAAAGAAATGATGATCCATATTTCTACTCACCTCACACCTTGTGGCTATTTGGATGTGGATGTTAGCTGTGTCCAAGATAAAGAAAGATGTTTGTGAGTTGTATTTGATTAGTTGCATACCTACCAAATCCTAGGTTTGCCTGGGTAAATAAGGCTTTAGGGTAAGACCAAACTCCAAGCATGTATTGGGAAAGTAACTGCACTACTTAATAAAAGCATCTTTAAAAGATTATCAACTCAACAAGTGTCAAGTAAAATAACACAATCCTACCAGATGCCTACCAACTGTCAGTAGAATGCTTATTAAAGATTTCAGCATCCCTGAATTCTGAAACCGCTACAAGTTAAGAGACTGTATTAAATGCAGGTCACTTCCAAATCCCTAAAGCCAGCACTGCAGCAAGACATTTAAATGATGACACAATGAGTTACAGTCTGCCAGCTTGGCACAGATTCAAAGTGGCAGCAGCTGAGGTGTGCTTTAAAAATAGGGATTTTTTTAATTGGATTAAAAATCAATTAAAATCCCATTAGAAACATAATTGTAGTGATACAAATCATAAAATAATATCTTTTACAATAAACTATAAAACTGAGGAAGCTTACATAATTAATACTATCTATTGCACAGATAGACCCATACCTTTCAATCACATACAACCTGCATGTCAAGAGAATGTCTCTGAAAAATAGAGTTCGATTTCAATAGGGCAACATGCATGCCATAGAATTCAAGGCATGTTTCTTTAGATAGCTTTGATTTTCCTCCCATCCTCAAAGCCCCAGATCATATGTTACTTTTGGAGATTAAATGCTAGCAAATCTAGATTGTAAAAAAATGAGACATGTAACATGATGGCAGTCAATTCAGTAAAGTGGCTAGTGGCCATCCATCACATTTTTGAGCCTTGGATGAGAAAATAATCAGCCAGTTTTCTGCTGTTGTAAAGTCAGTGCATGTCTTAGGCAATGAAATCATGTCCCTTTATGTTGAGAATGAATGTGCTTTAATTGCTTTTTGATGGGAAAATAAGGGTGCGGTAAAAAAGATGCAAACATCACTTATGCCAAATAGCAAGATTAAATTTTTAGGTTATTTCACCATTAATTCCAGTTTTCCTGAGCTGTCAGCCTTGTTTGGCCTCTTCTGGTAAAGCCACCCCCATAGTTTCAAGTGCTGGCACTCAGTTCTTACACAGCGTGCTCTAGGCAAGGTTGGATTATTATCTGTTTACATCTGTAGTGCTTTACGCTGGTGATTGTACTATGGTGAGTAAATTAATGACCCAACCATTTCCAAAGAGGTAAAATGAGAAAGACATCTTTAAAAACAACTCTTCAGATTTATAGTAAACTTAGCTTTTCAGTTTCCTCCTCACTAATCTTGTTTTATACAGCAGTTTTTAAACAGTATTGCATTAGTAAAAGCTGCCAGTCACAATAAATTATCAATTTTCTTTTTTATTATTTTGCAATGATGTTTTAAATACATATTCCTCTAAAGATTAAGTGTATAATTTAATTGTCCTTGTATCAGATGAAAAAAACATGATTCCCCACAGCAGCCTATTGACTCCTTCAACCTTGCCTCTTGAAACCTTACTGAACGCAGAAGCTGATACTGCAGGTTTTATATTTATAATGATTAATTAATTCTGCACTAAGCAATGTTCCTGACTGCAAGAACAAAATCCACTTTAGAAAACATAAATGACAGCTTGCCTAAAATAATTAACACCAGTGCTGATAGAACTGGGATGTTCTCCCTCCGCTTTACACTAGCGTATTTGAGAGAATTTAATTACTAATATTTCTGACTAGCTGAAGAATTGCATTAAAGGAACACTCAATGTGGCAGGACTGAAAACTCGTATAAAACATGTTACAGAAATATAACGTGGATGGGATAAACCCTGGTTAAAAATGAAGATATAATTAACCCACAGTTAAGCACACAAGAGTATTTCCATTTTTTCGAGGAAACCAGATCATGTTAAAAATGACCTGCATGAAAGTATTGTCTCATTCCTCTGCCAGTCAAATAGCCAGGCAGGGTTTGGCTATGCAGCACAGCGACCCTGACTTGTTCCACGTCTGTGCAGAACAAGTCAGATAAGGTCTCTCC
>VZTV01048252.1:2615-14187 GCA_013400875.1 Anhinga rufa
GGGGGGGGGGAGCTCTGTGTATGTCAATAATTCTAATTGTAGAATTTCCCTCTGCTGCTCCCCAGTCCCAGCAGTAATTTTGTTGGAAGGTTTTGTCTGGGGGTTGTGTGTCCCCACACAGGAATGAATACATATTCTTATTTGGCGGATTATATGGTCCCCATTGTACAGAACGGTATTGCCTATAAACGTTGCGTTAGCCCAAATTCTATGCATAGCAAATTCTGTGAAGCAAAGAGGGGAAAAATCTCAGTGTAAAACAACACAGAGGGCTAAACCCAGAAGATATAAACTTTCTACATAGTAGAAACATAAAAAACCAGAAAAGATAAAACAAAAGGAAAAAACATTTGCAAATACAGATTAATAAAACTTTCTTCAAGTAAGAGGCAAACCCCAGCTGCACTAACACACAGAAACACTGCGCAGCACTGGAACAGAAGCCATCTCGTGTCGCATTCATATGACTAGCAAGAAAGGTTTACTTACAAATCCATTTTCATAGAACAATTTTGCTCTTTCAAAATCATTATTCTCCGAAAAGGAAGTATGCAGAATCACATGGAAGTGAGAAAATGGAAGGAGAAGTAAGGCATAATTCACTGAATACTCCACACATCATAAAACATTTGCCAATTCATGTTTCCTCTCTCAGGCTTTGAGGACTTGGCCAGCGCTCCTCACTTCCACATGAACACTGAACAGTATCATCTTCAGGGTGTATATGTACAGGACTTGAATTCACCAACAGTGAGTTTCAGCCTCGCTTCTAATCAGTGGTCACAAACCACTGTGCAAAGTAGCACTTCAGAGACCTTTTGGTTAGTAAGTCCAGCTCCACAAAATAAAAACTAAGACAACTGGCTTTCTGCAACCTCCTTAGAAAAAGAGAAGTTACCTGAAATATGCAGACTGAACACAAGTGTGAGTTTAGACTGACACCTGCAGCACAGCACTAGCCCTAGTTTCAGGAGAAGAAATTTCATCACATGACATATGGCAGCACAACGACCAAGGCACTAACAGAAAGAACAAAGAAAAAATTGAGAGAAAGAATAAATAAGGCAAAAGTGGAAGGCAGACCAAACAAAGATACCTCTTTCACTAGCCAGGTATCCTGAAACTCCCCAAAAGTTTGCAGGATTGACTGTTTAATATTAAATTATAACTGACAGTCCTACCTAACATTTTTAATTTGCCTGTTTTCTATTTTCCCCTAATATTCACACTTCTTAACTGTTACTTGTTTACAAAGAGCAAAATCATAGACTACAAAACACTCAATAAAAGTCTGTCTACTGTAGAATTGTTCATAAAAGCAGCTTCTTATCAGTAGCAAGGGCTTGTCCTGCAATAACAGCTAACTGTCCAAAAGCATATATGAGTAGCTGTGACATGGGTACAAATGGATTCCTTTTTCCTGAGAGCATTCAGGAGCTTGTCATGTTTAAAAATTAATATATTTAGGTACTTTATTTTTCTTACAAACAGCATATTGACATACACACTTAGAAACTCCAGAGCACTTAAAAATATAACCCAATGTTGCATGGGCAAAGAGACCCGTTCCAGGAGAGGGAACACTTATAAATTAAGAGTATTTCCAAGTCATCAGTTTCTATATGTCATATCACCTCTTTGTATCTCAATTTATCTTCTAAGAAGAGACAGTGACATAGATTTATTATGTATTTTAGTGATGAAAAAAGAAGTATAGAAATACCATTACTGTTATACACACATGCCAATGCAGCTCCTCATGTGAAGCACAGCAGCTGCCTAAACAATTCACGATGCTGGAAATCAAGAAATGAAGAATGTCTTTCACTACTACAGTAATCAGTTACAACATGCAAGAGGCGGAAAGAGTTTTATCCCTCTTACTTGCAACTTTCAGTGCAAGCAAGCAGCTAACTGAAACAGAGGTCAGTTCTCCTCAGTGGTACATGAAAGTTGTCTACCCAAAATGGAGAGGTTATTTGGCATGATGTCATCTCCTCAGTTCAAAACAAAAAAGATACTTTGAATTAATTTTCTAGATTTGTTTGAACAACTCTCCTCCTTTTGAGACAACATATGTTTATTGCCATACTCAACAGAACCCCCACCCTTCAAAATGTCACAAACTAACTTAACTTTTAGAATATAATAAATCCATTTAATTTGTCAAGAATGGTCACATACAGAGAGTTTAAACATTTTAAGTTTTAACATTTGTGGGAGCAGAGTCTTGGCAGCCCAGAACCCTAGGAGAAAATGAACAGTTAATGTGTGAATTCAAAACCATCAGTAAATAATTGATGAGTTCACCCCTTATAACATTGATGCAAAAAACAGGCTACACACAGAAAACCGAAGCAGTTGCCATATAGCACTGCAAACTGCTTACAGTTTGCATTTTCAGCTGTTATTAAGGTCAGTTTGGGTTTTCCACCACAAAAACTAGGAATAGACCCCACAGTCAGCTACGCAGACTTCTCCTGGACCATAAGAGCTTATTACCACATTCTTCCTACAGCTTTTGGATACACTTTGACTGTGCTGTTAAAAATAACTAGCTCTACTAAAAAAAAAAAAGTATTATTTACCGCACAATGTCCCTGAAATAACAAATTTTTACCAAATAATAACCTGACCTTCAGATGCCTAAACTTATCTCCAGCTTTATAAATGGGTTCCAATCTAATAATTAAGTGTTGTTAGCCAGCATTTCAGCTTTGAAAAAAAGTCTCGAGCTCTTCTTTGATATCTTGACCTATAAACCAAGAAAAACTTATTTACCCACTTCAATACAATGGCAAGAAACATTTACCCCACACACTTAGTAAAACATACACCTCATCCAGAGCACAAATGAGAAATTACACCTAGCACTCTAATCAACTTCTCTAAGCATTATTCACAACCAAGCAGACACCACCCACACTACTTGCCCCAGCTCCGATCTTCTCAGGTGCAACCGATTTAAGAGATATTAACCTCTTGATTGCTGAAGGGAATCACAGGACACAAGACAAAGGAAACACTACCTATCACCGTCAGTAGAAAGATTAAACTACAGTTAGGGTGCACATGTTGCAGTGCCTATGCAATGTTGAAATAGCAACCGATATTTTTGTGGTGAGAAAGTTACAGAGTCATTTAATTTTAACCATTCTGAACAAAATGATCCTAAGATTGGTCAATTGGCTTCAGTTTCATATTTTTTAAAAAATGCTATGATTTAGGGTAGCAGCTTCAAGTTTCCTAACTTGGGACATATCAGATCACCATGATACATCAAGATTTAAGTGGAAAGTGCACACTAGGTGTGAGAATTTCACATTCCACATCCCATTTCTCATGGGATATTTTCTTATGCAGGTGCTCCCCCTACTGTTTTACTAAATTACATGTTCTAATATTTTTCCTTAATTGCATTGATTTTATGGCTACAGATTGAACAATCAGCAACATCATTTATGTTATATACCCTTCCATATGCTAGCAAATAAAAATTTGAGTTGCACCTGGAGCAAGGAGGAAGGGGATACATAGGAATGCATTACTTAACTGTAAGATTCATGTAAATTAATGATAACTTACAACTTTTGGTACAGTTAAATTAGAAATTTGATGTCACAAGCTGTGTTGCTAGTAACAGGCTACTGAAAACTAAAGGACTACAAATATCCAGTTTACTTGTGTTGGTGTTTGTCAGAAGGTAGCCTTTCTTCTCAGCACCAAGAAGAAAAAAAGCAAGTACAAGCTCCAACTCTTTTCACATTACTTTCAAATGAGTTACCGTAATATTAGTCTGTAAACTCCTCTGGAAAACATCTATTTTACTCCAAGTGAAAGCAGTTGTGTCAAATCAGTTACACTGCAGAACTGTTTAACTTCCCCTTCACTTAAGCATGTTGCAAAGCTGAATTTATGACATTAAACTCCGCTAAGAAAAAAAAAAAATCCATCTTTTGACACAAATGAATGTATCAGACTCCAAGATGTGTATAGGTAATGAACATTTTCAGAATGCTGTTACCTTTTTTAAAAAGGCCATTGTCTGTAGTGAGGATACAAAAAAATCTGGGGTTTTGGTGGTTTTTTTTTAAACACTAGTCACACCTGCAGCCGCCTCAGCGGGCACGGGATCCTCTCTGTCTCCCTCAAGAGGCCAATAAGCCTTGGAGTCCGTACTCATTTCCCTAAAAAAAACTGGTAACGAGACAGAACATCAAGAACCTGCTACAAACACTGTTGACTAAGGTCTTAACGCTTATGTTCGCTCATCTTTCTCTCTCCCAATCCCACCTTTTACCAGTGTATCAACCACAGAAGGAAGGCGCCCAGCCGCCGGGCTGCGGCGGACGGATGCTGAGGGACGGGCAGGGCAGCGCCGCGCTCCGAAGGGCTGGATCCCTTCGGCCTACACAGAGGGGCAGCTTCCAGCCGGGGCGGGGGGGGACGGGCACACAGACGCCTCCAGCAGCGCAGAGTGCCCGCAAGGCGCTGCGGGGAGCGGCGGCGGGAGCGCCGGGCAGGCGGAGGGAGGCCGCCCCCACGCCCGCTCCCTCACGAAGCGCCGCCTCAGCCGCCCGCCCTCTCTCCCTCCCCAGGGGCGGGCCGTAACGACGCGAGATCCCTGCGCCGGCCGGCGCGCGGACGCCGCAGCGGCTCCCCTCAGAGCCGCGGCGCCCCCCGCGCAGAGCCGCGTCTCCCTCCGCCCGCGATGGCGNGCGCTCCGCCATCGGCCGGTGGCAGCGGGGCCCGGCCCCGCGCTACCCCCGCGGGTCGGGGGAGGGAGGCGGGCCCGCCCGCCGCGGGGGCGTTAATCGGGTGCGGGAGAAGGACTCAGGGCTCAGGTCTGCGTGACCTTCACGTCAGGTAACCGGAATGACCCCCATCCCTTAGGTGCCAAGAAGTGGCTGGAATGGAGGAAAGAGGTTGAACTGCTCTCTGATGTGGCCTACTTCGTCCTCACCACTTTGTCAGGTAACGGTGCGAGTAACTTCGTATTTAGCCTTTCTTCCACCCGTGCGAAAAAGGAGCCGCCTGTCCTGGGCGGCTGCTGTGGCGGCGAGCGGGATGAGGCTGCGTGACGGTGATTTTCATAAACGCGGGGGTTTGTTGAGATTGTTTTTCTATAAATGCCTTTTATTAAATATGAAACCACTAAACTGTCAGAGGTTTGAGTTCAAATGCAGCAGTTTATCAACCCAGATACATGTTCTTCTGAAAGCAAAAGCTCTTTCTAAAAAAAGAGATGCACAACACTATGAAAAAGTATCGCTGCTTTAAGCCTAAAACCATCGCAGATACTGATGCAGAGGTAAACGTAGTGCTCGCCTCATTCAACACAAAAAAATGCAACTGTTTCTGAAACCTGGTGTGTTCTGAGCCGAGCAGCCTGTCACCACTGCTCAACCGTACAGAGAATGACACTGCAATTGCCATCTTACCCTGCCTGCTTTCTGTTACACGTGTTATGTAGGTTACCAGACTCTGGGTGAAGAGTACGTTAACATTGTTCAAGTTGACTCAACCAAGAAAAGGGTACCTTCTTTTCTTCGACGGGCCATCTTCATTTCTCTTCATACTGTAGTACCCTATTGCTTAGAAAAGGGATTGCTGCACCTGGAACGTGAGTTGCAGATGGAAGCTGATGAGTCCAGAACCTCACAGAGCAACCCAGCGCTTGGCTTATCCAGCAGGACCTTGATACGGAACTGGATACAGAAACAAGTTGGGGAGCTTACAGAACAGCAGAAGAAGAGAGGCTTACAAATTACGTATGTTCTTAAGCAATGCATACCTTTGCTTCATCGGCTACATCTGGCAGTATTCTACATAAGCGGCACTTTTTATCACCTGTCTAAAAGAATCACAGGAATCACGTATGTAAGTAGATGTAGGTCTTGTTTGATGATGATGTCCACTGCAGTATTTTGGCCTCTTTTGGGATGCTGTGTATGTCAAAGGGATACAGGATTTAGCTGTAGCTGAATATAATATGGGCAGAGCAGACTGGGCGAGGGGGAAGCTTTTAATACTATGTAGAGGGGTTACAAGTCCCTGCAAAAGGTTACGCCTAACAAATGTGAATGCACTGTCAGAAGTTAATACCCTATGTAACTTAAGGACACTATCTAGTCCAGACTGTCTTCCACAAATACACATAAAGTGAGAAGTGGCTTAATAAAGCCATGGGAAATAACTTAAATAGAGTTTTGAACAAAAATCAGTACACGCTTAGCATTTTTCTATATGAAGAGCTTAATTTCACATGGTCTTTTCAATAAGTATCTTTCTGAAAAACATCAGCCACTGGCCCAGAAATGTGTATAGGCAGAAGACTCCTCAACAACTCCCAGTGTCAATGTGGAAAAGAGGTGTTTTTATGGAGCTGAGAGCTCCATAAAAACCCAAACTGATTAAAGCAGAAGTTTTGATAGACAGACAACTTGAGACAACTGATCCTTGCACAAGCAGCAGTTAAGCATAGCCTGACTGAATGAGGTGCATCCACATTAGACCTCTTGAGAGACAGTAGGTTGGTAAGTCCTAGAAACACGTCAAGTTTTTGGACAGAAATGAGAATCCCAAATAAGAGTTTATTGATGGGGGAGGGAAGGGCATAGTTTCATAAAACCACATTAATGAAACGTCTCTTATTTCTGTGAACCATGTAGCTGCATTTTGGAGGACTGCAAGGAGAAGATCAGAGTATTCGATCAAGTTACAAGTTTCTTGGAGTAATTTCACTCCTCCACCTTCTTCTAACAATTGGTGTTCAGATGTACAGCTTCAAACAGAAGCAGAGAGCAAGGCACGAATGGAAACTGCACCGCAACCTAGCTCATCAGAAGTATGATGATTTTTACTTACTAGGAAAAAGGTGTAAGCAATGGTGGGAAATGTGATAGCTTTCATGAACAGGGGAACACTAGAGTGACACTTTGACAAGTTAGAACCTGATGTAATACAACATTTGATGCACTGTTACAAGCATATCTCAGAGTTCATGCTTTGCTTTCATGTTTTTGAGATCTTCACAAAAAGGGTTAATACTTGAAGATGGGGTTTACTTAAGATTATGTTATCAAATATTTCTTACCAGAGGGCTAAATAAAATTAAGTAATATATAACTATGTTAACCAGAAATACGACCAAGGAAAAAACTCCTGGGCGCCACTCCCGCTGCACTTTGTGTTTGGAAGAACGGAGACATACAACAGCCACACCTTGTGGCCACTTGTTCTGCTGGGAATGCATCACGGAGTGGTGTAACACCAGAGTAAGTACAGAAGGACAAATGGAGGCTGGAAGGGGTAAACGTGATGAAATTTCTGCTCGAAAGTACCTGTCAGCCTGGGTGTTGAAATAATACCCTTTCTCTCACTAAGGCACCCAAAATCCCACACCAGAGTTTACCAGGACCTATATATATATATATGTTATTAGAGTAGAATGACTATGCATTACATAAATGAGGTAAATAAGGCGAGCAGTTTTCTGTCCCAACCACTGAAATGCAATCAGACTACTGTGGAAGACAGGTGTGCAGATAATTCCTTTATCTACAGACCTAGGCTATAATTCTAACTGCAAAGAAACAGCAGAAGTGATAATGTTCTGAAGCCTTCACCTGACTTCCAGCAAAAAGGAATAGATAAATTGCAACCAAACTGAGCCAAACTCTTGAACCAAACTCTTATGCGTGTTATTTTAAACTTGGATTTTGCTCTGGATTAATGAAATGCAGAGTTTTCATCCATTAAGGATTTTATAGACATCGTGGAATAAGACGTCCATTTATTTTCTCTAAAAAGTGAAAACTGCTTGCCAGAAAAATAGGCATAAAGTGTTACTTAAAAAGAAAATCTTTGCCACAGAGGCCATGTCTGTGCTATAACTCAGATGTATTACTGCAGCTGTTCTAGAAATGAGCAGTGTGATCTACTTAAATGTTCCTACACTGATACCAGTATGGCTGTGGTGGAACAGAATCAAGCAAATACAACTTCTCAGAGAATTTCCCCAAGATCCAAAATCCATCTTGACACCAAAATCAGTATAGCCAAAGGCCTGTATTTAAATGCACCAAGGTTACACTTCTGCAAGCTGTTAAGTTCTACAATAGATACACCATTTGAAGACAAACTAGAATGCAGCTTGTGATGAGCTAGCACCTTCCTAACTCCTGACACAAATCAGGAAACATCACGAGTCACTTCAGATTGGCTTGTGAAGACCTAGCCCATGCTCACCAGTCTTGCCTGAATGCTGTCGGAAGCTGTGGTAGAAACTTTCACCTAGCTGCAGGGAAGGAGTGGTAATCCACTGAATTACTTAGATGTGTTTTCCAAGGTGGTAAAAATAGATGCTTTTCTTATTGGGTAGTCAGATTCATTTAAACCTTTAAAAAATATAGTCTGCCTAACACAACCCATACTACCCACCCCTCCAGTTAGCCTTTTTTCAGCTTATCAGCTGCTTGTTTCTGAAAGAGAAACATAATGGAAGCAGCAAATGTTACCAAGCTTTAGCTGGATGCCCAAGTTCACTACACAGTGATGCAGACGTGACAGCCAGTGCGGGCTTCCTTTGAAAAACTGACTCACTACGCTGGGAACGACTGTGACTGAAGCAGGTAGCTAAAGTGGGCCCCTTAAACTGAAACTATCCTGCTAGACTGCAACAAAGTGTTTCAGACCATTTTCTTAACCAGCTAGCTATAGGAAGAAATGAGTTATTAGAGGAATAGTTCTCGTAAACAGGTTTCCTATCACTTAACAGCGTTCACAATATGGTATTTGATGAAAAACATAAGGAAGATTGTTAAATATCCTTAATGCAACAGTATTAACTCCTGAGTACTGCCTCCTTAGGAATCTGAAATTAAAAAATCAAAAAACTTAATCCGTTTTAAAATCAAGCATGGGGGTGTGGGGGGTGGAGTTGTATCTACCTCCCAAAACTTTAGTTTGGGCTTTTTTAGTTTCCAGTAGGAAGCTGAAGCATGGTGAACTGAAGTTTTCACATGCATGTCAAAGTTTGATTAGAATCATTCAGGTAACTGATCCTTTTGCACTGTGGCCTTATTCAAGCTTATTTGGTCCCTTACGTGGATGGGCATCAATTAAAAAAAGTTGTTCTTGTGACCAAATGAAGATTAGTCTTCCCTTCCCGTAACACCTCTGACTGGAAAATTAAGGAAGAACCTAAAACGTGTTAGCATTAGAAATTGCCCTGCTGACTCGCTGCTTGAAGTATTTTCAAATAACATGGAAGCCATAGAAATTTGAGTGTAACAGGAGTACACTTAGATGGCTACTGAGTTTCAGCTGTCAGTTTGCAACACGAGTACTAGCTGACGATAGAGCTCTATCTGTTAGAGAACATTTACTTCAGGCCATTGTTTGCGCTGTTGTCCACTCTAAAGCCATTCTAGATGCACATATCTGGAGGAAGACAGTACTAAAAATGCATTACCCAGTGATATTTTGGATCTGAAAACATCCATTCACTATAATTAGCAAAATAAACGGAAGAACTGGTATTGCTATCTAGATTAAATAAAACACCCAAACACCAAAAGAACTGTTAAGAATCCATCCAGTTTGTTTTGGCTTACTGCTTCAGGAAATGCTTGTTAAATAGCAGGTAAAAGCGTGGCCCTTGTTGGGAAACTGCTTACGGTAAACTCAGGACGAGGCAACTGAGCAAAACTGCCCGCAATCCCAAGCCAAATGAACTTGGCAATGGAACTGGCCTGTGATACACTTGAGTAAAAACATGCATAATGCAATACTGGATATTTTGGGTAAAGATAGCGATAAAAAGACGATCAGTCCGCTGGTTCTACTTCAGCTGCAAGTAAAAATAAAGGAAGTTATTTTTAGTATGAAGAAGGAAAATAAACCACAAGTCACCTCTGAAGTTAGTATATGGCAGCATTATTTAGCAATATTCAAGGGTAATAGAATACTTGAGTAAAACATCAGTGACCATTCGAGTGATTTTGCTAGACAGGCTTTCATCCTTGAAGGTGACAATCCAAGAGGTCACGTTTACCCAAGATGAACAAGTTCTTTCCAGGTAAAAGTGTTGTACGCTGTGTACAGCAACCATGTTTTTAAGGTCATCTTGTAAACGCCTGTGTCACCGCAAGTTGCTCTTTAAATTAGGGTAGCTTAGAATGCTTTATGTAGTTAAGCTTGCATCACAAACAGGACTGAAAAAGTGTTTAATTATGGATGCCGATTATTTTCTAAAAGTACCTAACAGTTATATTTGGATTTTTTTTAAACTTTAATACAACAACTCAGTACATCTAATTTCTGTTCTTTTTTGTAGACAGAATGCCCACTGTGCAGAGAAAAGTTTAATCCACAGAAACTGATCTACCTACGTCACTATCAACTGTAACGGAAACATCTCTTCTGTTTCACAAGGGCCTCAGCTCTTACACCCTTTATAAAGTTGTCATACAGCTTGAGTTAGTCCAAGAAAAAAAACACTTTATCATGAACTGGTAACTGCCTGTGCAAGGTGGCACTTCATTCCAGTTTTACAGAATAAATGTATTCTGCCTCTACCCTTGTTTCTGCTAACATGGTTCCTGACCATATTAAAAAGGTGTCTTTCTAAAAAGCGCTTAACACAAACGCAATAGTTCTTTTCCCTTTGGACAATGAAAAATGTAAATCAGATTCTCATTCTCTAAATGCAAGTGTGGATGAGTCTTCCCATCTTTCATAGCGTGCTTAAGGTATTAGTAAATGCTATGATTTGTCAGACTCCCTTTCTCGGGTAACATAATAATGAGGCCATACTGTAGACTTCAGGGGAAAAGGACAAAAGCTGTACACAAGCCCTTAGTTCAACTGCAGTTTGAGTCCTGATGATAAATGTATGTCTGTCATGTACCACTGTTTTCATAACAAGGTTAACAACAAAGCAGGTTTCCTTGATTTGACAAACTGTGAATTTCCCTTGGATCAAAAGAAGCAACAAATGCAAACCCATAGTAATGCAGACTACTCTGCACGCTGCTATCAATGAACTTCCAAACTCAAAGCTTTTCTATCACTATTAGATATCAAGAGTTTTCATCAAGTAGTCTACATATTTAAGCTTCAGCCGTGTAACAAGTGTTGTTTCAAAGAAGCCCTAGTTATGTATACTGATAGAAACCAAGCTCAACTATAAAGCCTTCGTTTTATAACACCATTTAAGTATTGCTTGTGTGGTCTTTTCTCCAGCGTAACACAGAGGGAAGAAGCTGACCAGCTACAAGACCCTCTCCATGGCAATAGGGCCTATTTCAGCTAAGCCAATATTTTAGAGTAAAGGAGGAGGGATTCAGCAGCATCACCTTGTCAAGGTTTATCCGTAAGTTATTAGTTCAGTTATACAAGTATTTGGAGCAGCAGGGAGAAAGAAGATTGTTAGTTGTTAACATATCTTGTCATTCTTGCATGATAGAAAACGTACAAGATGAATTTATTTGTATTCTTTAAATACAGATGGGGAGAAAAAGCCAGATGATCCACTCTGCGGATCACAAGTTACAGTTTCAATAAGTCT
>VZTV01048256.1:13133-29095 GCA_013400875.1 Anhinga rufa
TTTTTCCCGGATCCTCTTTTAAACCCACTCCACACTGCCGCGCTATTACATGCTAATTTAATTTTACTATGGACGATATTTTCAGCATTTGCTGAGGACAGTAAATTTTGTAGTTTATGTTATTTCACTTTTTATGACTTTTTAACACTTAATAAAATTTTATTAGAGCACTTTTGTGTTTACAAGGCCACAAAACTCTTGGCAGGTTGTCAGAAGTCCTTTTTATTATGATCCTACTGATATACTGCGAGTAATGAAATAATCATGTCCAGAAATGTATCAAAGGCCAGAGGGATTATCCAATTTAATGGCTCTACAGATGCGCTGTGAGGGATACGGACAGGCAACGCGTCGACAGGCTAAAAAGCGTGTGCGAGGAGGAGGCAGACCTGCTTAATTTCTTCCCCGTTGCGGGCCGGTGCCGCGCTGTCCTGAAGGCTCCGGGCTCGGTCATGTGACTCCACGCGCTTTCGAGAAAAATGGATTTATCCTGTTGCAAAAAGCTCTTTTCTTTTCATTCTTCTTAGGCGCGCATCTAGCGCTGATGTGCCTGCGCTGGTGCTTCCACTGCCTGCGACGTTCATTAAAATACAATTTGCTGGAAAACAGCCAATGTCATCGTGCCGTTGTGCAGCAAACAGTGGCTTCGGGCGTTAGGATTTGGTCTCGCAGCCAAAAAATAAATAAATAGAAAAAAGAAAGACCAAAATAAACAAACATAAATAAAAAGTGAGAGGCAGAACAAGCTGGTGAGGTCAACTAGAAGCAAGATATTTTACAGTATTCTGTGAAATGATCGCTCTTTGCTTTTGTCTTTGCAAGGGTAGGGTTGCGGGAGCGCTCTCATTTGCGCGTGTGCCTTCGTTCCACAATGGGCTGTTTTTCTGCACTGCTGTCGGTGCTATAGCCTGAGATACTGCAGCTGTTTTTAAGGTCATTTCCTTTTATTTTAAATAATTGTTCGTTTAACATATGTTGTTAAACTCATTCTTGCGTCAAAAGGAGGCGATTATACTTCCTGACCCTGAAAGCAAGGTGGGTGGCTTTGTTTTATAATTAAATTTGCTGTGTTCAATTTTGTATTTTTCTTTCTCTGCTGTTTCCTAAAGAGCGTGCCAAAAAAGAGAAAAGGCAGCAGTGATATCAGGAACACTTCAGTGCCAGTCTTCTCTCTTTAACACACATCGTTCCAAACTTCTAAGCTTCACAGGGGCACCAGAAAGATAGTCTTTAATATTTTTACAATTAATTGTTTAATTCACTGTGTTTTAAAATACCCCTTTAAAGTCTGCAGCTAGAATGTGCTCCACAATTTCCAAAGTAGAAGAAGGATTTTTTTTCTTCCAGCACAAACATATGTAGCAATTTCCAAGGTATCTGGTGATACTGCCAATAGGGATTTCTTTTGAAGAAAACAGGTACTATCTGTGTATTTTTAAAATATACTTGAATAATTTGCAAGGATTTTACAAACAGACCTGAAGACAAGGTTAGAAGAGATCAAAGAATTTATCTTCGAAATCATGACAATATATTAGTGGACCACATGTTGGTATATTTATTCATATTGTGAATCTGCCTCACCTTGGAAGAGTGCCTCCAAAATCAGTGGAGCTTCTGGGGGAGTTAAAATAATGTACAGGGTTAGTAAATACACCAGAACCTGGCCCGGGAGAAGCCGTATAAATCATTAAATGCAGTTTAGCTTCAAGACAGAAGTTTTGTTATTCCAGAACAATATAATCTACTGTAAATCATAGGTTTGCAGGTCAAGGTCAATTTAAACTTCTTAAACCTTTAACAGCCATCAAACTGGAAACCTGCAGGATGAAATGATGTGGTGAAAGAAGTGATGGACTGGAAACTGTTAACCTTGGAAGAGGAGTGTTTGCTATTGTTCTTTTGAGAGAAAGAGCAAACTTAGAAATGCCTTGAGTATAAATATGTAAACATGCCACAGATTATTTAATCGATGAATCATCTGACTAATTTAACCCTTTCCTGGGGGCTTCCATTTTTTCCTGGAACGTCAAAAAAGCAAGTATGCCATTCCCACCATCATGGAAACAGAAACAGAGGGGCAGCATTCAGTAACTGGACCCAGGCTGGCGCCTAGGTGAGGTGTGCAAGGCTGGCAAGAATGTCCTGGCTGAAAGAGGACAACCTCGGTGGAGCAGCATGACTAGGGACAGCCCTGTCCCCAGCATGCACAAATGCCAGCCCCAGGAGAGGATGCTCAGACCCCAACGGGCACCCTCAGGTCAGTTATGTGGGGAGGGACATCCCCCTCCACTGAGGATGGCCAGAAGATGCTGTTAGAGACATGGGGAATGTGGGTCCAGGGGAAAAATCTGTGGACACTGTTACTGTACTTACACAGAACCCCTGTTTATAGCCCGGTTATTCTCTTTAATAGGCCATCAAGCAGGTGTACTTGTGAAATGCAGGATGCTCTTGGCACACAGTACGTTGCCGAATCTGCTGATGCTCCGGTGAAAATGAGAAGATACATATTAATCATTTTAATGGGGCAAATCCTACACCTTTTCAAGTCAGTGGAACCTGTGCTGTTGTCCACAATGAGACTAAATGTGCAGTCATGATTAGTTAGTTAGTAATAGGTGTTTACCTATGAGCTTTGTAATGACTTTGTACTATCAAAAGCACAAAGCTGGGCTATGGTATGCTATGGACTGATGGAATGAATAGTAGTAGTTTAACAATTTATCATATGCATATTTTCATGCAACATGCCAACAGCCCTTTTCATATAACAACTATGAAAACAATAAATTATGAAAATCAAGTCTTTAATTAAAGAAGACAAGATGTTCTTTGAGAGCTATTTGGATTTTAGCCACAAAACTCCTATGGATTAGAGTGGGATTTGTGCAGCCAAATCCCATTCGTATTTCTGAGAACAAAGTTAAGGTTGATGATGAAGGCACAAAGTCAAGTACACTGCCTTCTGAAATCTATTAAAGGGACTTCAGTCAGGTCTCTGATTTCCTTTTTGCAAAGCTAGTGGGAAAACAAGGGATAGGTACTTTTTCAGGGCTGCTTGTTATTCTCATTTTTTGGTTGGCAAATCATTTGCTTGTTGAGAGCTGCCATTTCACAAATCAGGAGAAAAAGTAAGAAAAAATATGTGTCCCTCAAAGCGATGAAAACATTTCCAGGGGCTTGGCTACTATTACTTGAGAAGAAATGCCTGACTCCTATAGGTTAGATATTAATATAGTCCCCTGATATTCAGGAGACCATAAGACAATCCCTTCTCTGTAAATTCAGGCATGGACTAGATCCCACATGTGCCACCTCCCAGATGAGTGCCTAATGCTTAGGTGATGGGGTCTTCTGAAATAGGTCTTCCAGTGAGGGCGCTCCAGGGAGCTCAAGGGAAGAGAGAAAATAACAGCAAAGTGCAATTAATCTGCTCCTGAATTTTTATTAAAATTCCTGAAGTTTGGAGGGTTTGTGGCTTGGGAGCGAGGCTGGAGCTCCTGACTAGGTCATCAGATTGAGAAAAACAACACCTTCCTATCAAAACTCTAGCCTTTTGTTTCCCATGTAGTCACCTGCTACAGGGATTAGTATACTGCAGATATATAAAAGAATGAATGTACATGAAGACGATGATATAAACTTAAAGTATATAAAAATAAGACTGTTGAAATGCTACCTGCATTGTAGTTTTATTATAGTTTAATGGACATACGCGAATGAGCATTGTGCCTCTGTGTCCAAACTGATAGATGTACCCCATAAAAGGTTTCCTCAGAAGAAAGTCAGATAAGTGAAACTCAGTAGAAAAATAGATGTACTTTCTTCAGCTATAGATTATTCAATCAGTAAAACTCCTATCTAACTCATGTCCTTGGATTTCCTTTCTGAACCTGAAGTACAAACTGGCTCCCAAACTCCTCTGATGAGTGTGGTAGTTTTGAAAGCCCAGAAACCCTTCCTGGGGAGTAAGCAGTAGCTCCAGGCTATGGGTTTTATGGCTGAGACCAGAAAGGAATAGCATTTACAGTTCTCAAGACAGAGCTTGGGATTTGCTTTCTTGCTTAGGAACATAGTTATCGTTTATAATGCAATGTCGTTTAAGTTCTTAAGCTGAGTGGTAGGTATGGAATCATTTCATGTTCTTTATTATTTTGGCTTAGTCCCATTTTTATTTTCCTTTATTTGCACTATATATATATATCATTACTAGTTCTCAAGAAAACGTTAACATTTCTTTACTGTCTGTTTCCTGGTAACTTATGGGGACAACTTTATTAATGGTAACCACAGTAATACAGAAACAAAACACCTGACTCAGAATAACTACAAGGAACCTGAGGTACAATTCTTAGCTGGAGGAATTATAAACAGCAAACCCAACTGGAGAACTTCCCACCTTATACTGGAAAGTCCTACCGAACTGCTGTACTCATCCCGCTGAACGTTTAGGGATTAGCAGCTGTTTCAGTATTTAACACCCCTGTACCTGCCCTGTGCCTTCTGCGTGTGAGGCATTGGCACGAGTAACAAACATAGCGAGGGTGCTCCCAGAGCCACCGGGAAGTTTCTGGCTGCCCAAGTGCTGCTGTGGTTACTACTGCAGGACAGCACCTTGCAACTTGCTGGCTAAAGAATCATCTTTATAACCATTTTCCAGAGGAGAAACTGAGGCACTCAGCTTGAAGGTATTTAGGTCCCTGGGAAATCCCACTAGGTGCTCTGTTCTCACAGAAACTGCATGGCTTCAGTTTTCATCCTTACCTGCCTAAAATATCCTTGTGAGTTTAAATGATACCTCCAAGGTTTAGCAGATTCAAATGGCGAAGGAGTAAGATAAATTCATAGCCCTCAGGTTACCAGCCTAGCCCTTAAGCACAGGAGGTAAGGCGGCACGAAATGTCCTACAGCAAACTGCCCGCACCCTCCTGTGTAAAATGTGGCATGGCAGGGAACGAGCCTCTGCAGGGAGGATACAAAATGCACAGGTCTCATGGGCAAGTGGGTACCAGGAGCAGCTACAGTAAAGGGATTTAGCTAGGGTGTCATGTGTGGCCTAGTGCGGTGCAGGTGTCAGGGAGCTAGGGCTTTAGGAGCAGCACCTGCACAGCAGCTGGTGCACAGGGAAGCCTGGGCTCTCCCCTTCCTTTTGCTCTGGGCTGGAGAGGCAGCTCTGTTATCCTTTGGGTGGCTGGGGACAGGGGTGATTTCAAGCATCATCTTTTTGACCCAAATTCTGCCTTTAAAGGAGAATTATGGTGATTGCCTGCAGTCCACCCTGGTCTCTCAGACCACGTTCCTTCTCCTCTCCTTGCACAGCCCCAGCCACACTGCTGGGATGGTTTGCAGGGGAGAGAGAGGGCTGATACTACTTGCAGGCTTTTTTCTCCCTCTTGATCTGTGTGCATTGCTCTCCTGATGCACTGTGAGGCAAGGGTGAGGAGATATTTATATCTCCCATATCACTGAGAATTACCAGGATCTTAAAATACCATTTAGAAGTGCTGTAACAATGAATATGTTACAGCAGCAGTAGCTTTTTAAAAGTTTCTCATGTAAATAAAGACTGTCTCCAAGAAGAGTCCCATAAATAATATTACACAGTAATCATTAGCTTTAAAAATTATTACAAACAAAATAAAATTCAACACATCAAAATGGATTTGGGCTATGTGACCATTCAAAGCTTGTTAAAATGACAAACTTGAAGAAGCTGGAATGCTTAAAACTCAGCACTTGTTCATGTGCTAATTTGATTTAAAGAAGACTCCAGAGGCTTTCTTGAGCCTCTCATGAATTATTCCCCAGACTTCAATGCTGGCCAAAATAGGGCCATCACTAGGCCCCAGGTCCCTCCTTCTGTGTGATCTGGCTTTTCACAGAAGATTCAAACCTGACAGTCTTTCCTCTCACACCCATACTCTTGGCAGCTTTTTATTTTCCTTGGGGAATTCTAGGGCCTTTATCTTCTCTCACACTTAAAAAAGATATGGTTTCCATTGCTTTAACACTTCAATTAATGCAGCATTTTCTTGGTGTGTAGCATAAGCTTGAGGTCTTTTCTCTTGGCGCGAAGGTGTGCTAGGGCATGTCAGCACCGCAGCCTGTGGTGTACTGCAAAAGTGCCTGAGCTGGCACTCCACTGCCCAGCCTTGCTGCTGCAGCTCCCTCGCAGGGCAAATTGCCACTTCTGATGCGTGAATGTGGCCAAGGCGTACCTCTACCTTTTACAGAACCTTCAGTGAAAAACTGCCTTTGTAGTTTCTCAGATTGTTCACACATCTGAGCTCAAGTCTCTCATGCCCTAGGGGTAAGAACAGTATTTTTTTTTTCCAAATTATTGCCCATAAAGTGAAAAGTTTACAGCAGTATGTGTTGAACCGGTCAACTGCAGAAGAGCCCCAAATGGTGATGTCCAAACAAGCAGTGCCTGTTGTGGGAATGGGAGTCAAGCAGGAGGGGTAGAGAGCCAACGAGGGAGTGGAGGCTACAAAGAATGGTTTTGGTCATCCTTCACCATAAAGTCCATGAAGTAAGTTTGGCTCAAGGAACGGTCAAGGGTCTGGTCAGTTTTTAGTCTTCTGTGAATAAAAGTTTTGGCAATTCATCTGGCAGGACAACTTTGCACATCAGGTTGCTGTGATTTAAGTGACATCCTTTTTGTCACAGTGACATTGTACCAACCTGAAAAATGTTTCAAGATACTAAATCCTTCAAGCCTGATATTTGGAATAGGGTCCTCTTTCAAAATTGGAATTTTCCCATCACTGATGACATCTTTGTGTTATGGAGTCCCTTATCTTTCATTCTAATGATATTGTGTAGACCTGTCTTTGTGACACACTGAAGACCTGTGATAAAGTGATGCAGTGAATTTTATCCCTGGAATGAAAGAAAAAAGATGTCTCCTGGACAGCTTCTCTTCTTACTTTTTTTTTTTTTTAATAAATTCTACAAAATTCTGTTACAAAACACAAGATAATTCAAAGCAGAATAAGTTTTAATCAGATATCAGATATTTTAAAAAGACAGTAACAATATCACAGGAAGAAGGTGATCGTAAAGGCAAACCAAATATAATACTTATTTTTAAAGTGTTTGAAAAATTAGCTTATGTTTTGTTCACATTATTTGCATGTCTTCAGTGCTTCAAATTGTTACTGTCCCAACATTCTTCAGCCATTTCCCTGTAGGCTAACATTGTGATACGGTGAATGTATGTCACTTTAACAGCACATTCTTTTAAAAATGTCACCAGAGCCAGGTAGGACCTGATCCACTGCCCATGGAAAATCAGTGAAAGCCTTTCAGTTAGTTCTAAAGCCTTTGAGTTGGTTAGTCTCATAGTGAATGTTAGTAAAGGCTATGAAGGTAAGTGGTTTCTGCTGATTTCCCAAAAGCTTTGTACAATTTTCAGTGTACTCCCACTTAAGCCTGTGCTCACTAACTCAGTAGGTCTGTGTACATGCTCCAAAAAAGATACATAAAATAGGATGCTGTATAAAGAGAGACGAATCTCTAAAAATTCCTACGTGAACTGTAAGGAACATACTTTGACATCAATTTTAGTGTTAGCCCATTTAAAAATGTTTTCAGTAGGTAATACACCTGGGAAGAACAACCTGCGCTAGAGAACTTGCTGCAAATATTCCAGACATATAATTTAATCAAAATATCAAGCATCTTTCACTACCGTCCAGTTAACCTTTGTAAACTAATCTTTCACTACCGTCCAGTTAACCTTTGTAAACTAAACAATTACTTACAAGACTTTCCTCACAAGATGAACTTCTGGCAGTGGATATATAAACAGATTTTGTGGGCTGAGTCCTTTCCCACTAACATACTGTGTTTTTGGCACAGTAAAAAACAAGAGAGGGGAGGGTGGAAGGGTCAGCTGCTTCCCGACATCTTTATCTTTATCAGTACCAGCAACCCCTCGGCTGGTGTCAGTGATTTGTGGTATTGTTGTTTATCTGTGTATCACTCACTCAGACGCACTGTTTAGATCCAAAGGTCTCAAGATCATTTGCAATCTCTTCTAGGCTTGCTGTACCAGACAGGGCAGACATCTGGCTGTCAGTTATAATTGCATCCTGCACCAGAAGTTGGTTTTAAATACTCCTGATTCCCTTTGAACGCAGAACTGTGATGCACAACAGTTTCAAGCCATTACTGCAAAAGGCAAAGTCAATCCATGGCTTTAGCCCAGTTTGAAACAAGATTTATGAGAGACGGTGGGGAGGGGGGCCATTTTACAAAAGGGTGGCTGTTTGAGCCTGCTTGGGTTTTAATGATACAGCAGTTTCCTTTCCAGCCCGTACAACTTATTCTTTGAACGCTGACAGAAATAGTGCATCAGAAAAGTATATTTGTGGTGTTGCCATGTTTACTGTTTCCTGTTGTCTTTCTTTGGAAGTATTTTAACAGAAATTAGGACTTCACATAAAAACCCTATAGGCTCTGGGATGAAAGGATTTACTATTAGTTTTCCTTCTCACTCTAACATGGTGGACTGTGATTTAAACCCTACAGACTCATGACAGGATATGATTCCAATTAAAAGCATGAAACCTAATTTTTTGACAGAATAATCACATAATCCCCTTTCTATTATCTGGCTAAAGGGTATTTGACAGCAACTTTATTTCTCAGCCCAAATCCTGGATTTATTAGGCTAACAAACTGCTCTTGTTTAAGTTATATAGGCCAATGAATATTGTTGAATGTCCAGGCGCAGGACTACATGCAATATTGTAAAAGGATGTTTTTCCCCTGGTAATTGTCACACTGGGTCAAGAATGCACAGAAGTGTAAGTGGACAGCTGGCTTTGGTTGTAAGCAGAGTTCTGATTTGCTGTTTAATACCAAATCAATTATAAAGTAATTTAATAATAAATCTTATGAAGTGAAATATTACAGAGAAAAATTCAGCTGGAGTCTCTTCTGAGCTCTGAATTCAGTTTGCATGGAGTACATAGGAAGTTTGACAGAAAAACATTACTGGATTAGAGACAAGAAGAAGGTTAAGTTCTGCCTCTCTGAGTTGCCAGTCTGACTGCTTGAGCCCAATAAGGGATCTACATTGCGGTGTCAAGGCAAGACTTTTGGTAAGATAGACCATGCTGATGCACTGTTGGATATGAACTATCCCTCTCTGCTTTGACACCTGATCATTCACCAGTGAAGAGTCCAGAGGCCAGTATTTGCCATTCAGTTCAGCCCCTGGTGGGCTGCTATCTATATTACATATGGGTTTTCGCCAGGAATGTTTCACATTTATACACATTTTGTGCAGCAGTGTCTGAAATGAGGAGGAATCTCTCTCTGTCACACACACGCTCACATAAACTGGAGCCTGCAATTTCCCTAATCACTAAAATCCCTTCTCCCCACGTGTAAGTTGTTAACCTTCATTACATCCCCAAGGGGACATACACTAAGCAGAGGCCTGTTAAAATGAAAATAACCATCCCTCCAAATTGCCAAATCATCATATTAAAAAGTTCCCTTCTTATAAAGCAAGGTTCATCATTTGCAGTGCCCGGTTAATTCCTGCTCAGAGTTGAATGTAATTATTTCTGCTATATGGTTTTATTTTTTAAAATACCTAATTGGCTTCTACAGCATCACAACAGCACATACTGTTTTAAATCTTCTTATAGTCACAAGTTTTAAGATGAAGGTACACCTTACAGTTATTATAAAATTCATATGGAGACTGCTTTCACATGTATACCTACGTCGTTTTCTTTGAGCTTCAAGGTTAATTTTTACACTGTGTGTTTTCCAGATGCACATAGGATTTTTCCCTCATTTCCTGTCTCATTCCTAATCTAAAATCTATTGCCATTTCATAGTAATTAAAAAAAGAGCCAGGCTGTCGAGTGAGCAAAGGAACTCCTGTGCTGAGTCGGGTGTGCTAGTCCTTCTGAACCACCATTTTATCGCTGTTGCGTGTGGACTGCAAAATGGTGGTTCCTATGATTTTGATGAACAGGGACCTGCAATATACTCATTGTGCGGTCATGAAAAATGCCCTCGCCCCGGCTAAAAAAAGGCTGGCTTCTCTTGCCGGTGCTTGCCTTTGTGCCTGTCTCTCTGTGCTTTCACAGCCCTCGGTCGCCTCAGGACTGCCCGTAATTCCTCTGTGAGATCTACAAAGCCACTAAACGCTGATTTCCAATTTAAAGTTCCTCAGGAATAGCCGCAGTGCTATGTGCATGACATACAACCCCAAATTGTAAGAGGACAAAATCACAGTAATTTTGTGTCTTGCGTGTTTATTAATAGAGGACTGAATGTCACACAGGCAGTAGTCCCAGGACCAGTTTGTATGGAGAATGAATGTTTTGCTCATGAATAAATGGTCCCTCCAGATCAAGGTTGAGGTCATTGGCAAGATCTAGGCGTTAGCTCATTCTAAAGCTATGTGCACATGTGAATAAAGGAGTTAATACTTGGACTGTCAGTATCTCTCTTTCCTAAAAGATATGTTCAGCCTAATTTTTTTTAATAGTTGGATACAAACAGTTTAGCCCACACTTCAGTGTAAATATGTTGCTGGCAAAATAGCAGCCAAAGCAGGCAGTGACCTTGGGCTACCACTAGCTAGCTATCAAAGAGCACCACAAAAGAGGGTTAGGAAAATGCTAACGAAATGGAAATTGCCTGTGACTACCCACAGCAGGATGAGCATCCTCTTTTGCCTGTAAAGAAATAATTTCCTTTCACCCAGGTACGCAGCTACTGTAGCGCGTAAGAGAAAGCAGCTTCACAGCATGCTGGTAACGGTGGATGATACACGAATATGCTAGCAGTTGAGAATCTATGCGTAGTTCCCCCCTGGATGAAATAGATCCACGGTAACAGTATTTATGGCCTACACAACAATATTATTTTTCTCCCTTTGGTTTGCAAGGGTTGTAAATAGAAAAAAAAAAAATGGCCAAGCTATTAAATCTAGGAATAACAAGGCTCTTAAAGAGAGGTTTATTGTAGCGGGGTAGGTAAAAGCTTTATGTTTTTTGATCCGCGGGTGTTAAATATCCTGTCTGCACGGGGATTCCTGCTCGGATGCGATTTACCTCGCCGGGTCTTGCGGGGAGAAGGCGCGGACAGCTGTCCTTAAGCTGCGGGCTCCCCCTGGCGGCTGGCGTCGGGCGGCAGGCCCGGGCCCGCGCCCCGGGCTGGGGCTCCCCGCGGGCCCCCCGCCCCCGGCCCCGCGCGGGTGGAGGTGGCTCGCTGTTTTGACGAAAATGAAATGAAACGCTCCCCAGTGTTTTGATTTTACTGACTTTTAAGCGCTCAAGCCAAGTGTTATCCAATTTTTCCCGTGCAATCTGTTTGGAGAGCTGGCAGTGCATTTCAAAATGGCTTATTTTGATGACACGGTCATAATTCTAAATAATTTGATTTCCAGATATATACATCATATTGTGGCCTTGCCAGAAAATCATTCTATTGAGAGACTTCTGTCTTAAGATTTAGACTAAATAAAGGAGAAACGATTACATGATCTAAACACCTTTCTGGGGAAGGGGAGTGGGGTATGCTGCTGTTTGCTGGAAAAAAAGCTAAACAAAGAAAATATTTTCCAAACCCAAAAGCTTCTTTCTGGGGGTCATGAACTGGAGACATTGCGGGTACTGTCAAAAATCTAAAGAGGAAATGAAAAATAGCACTTGCTTCTTTTGAACGTGTGCGTGTGTTTTTTTGATGGCTGGAGGAGACTGCATTCTAACAAGGGTTCTCAGTGCATTAGAAAATGCAGAAATATGTCATAATTCCTTCGTTTCTTCAAACTGAAAAATCAGAGAGCGTGATTAACATACAAGAACTCTCTGTGTGTGCGTGTGTGTGTGTTAGCTTGTATCTGCAAAGCAGAACTTCCATGTATATATGTATGTATGGCAGAATTTAAATCTTCAGCCTCCAATAAAATTGTATTCTGTAATAAAACTGCTGCACCTTGACTCCAGACTACACTGAATCCCAAATTAAACACCCCATTTACTCTACTGTAACAAGCAGGAAGGTTTGCTACAGTGAACACTATTACAGACAGGAAAGGCATATTATCATTCTCTTTACCTTCTGTACATACAATAGCAACACCTAAACAGCCCCTGTGAGTCATATTTTTCTTTAGTTCCTGGCTCCTCTTACAAGAAAGAATTGATGAAGGGAAAAGGTGGATTGAAATGTGATATTTAATTTCACATCGCTCCCTTAATTATTTAGCTAGCTGGACAGACAACTCCAGCAGTTTAAAAGCAGGCAGGTAGCATATTTTACTACAAAATGTCTTCCTGGATTTCATGAATAACTCAGTGTCATAAACAGAAACAGCTGGCATGCTGAAGGCTGTGTAGATTTCTTTATGCATTATATATAATGTAGATGCTTCCCACATAATGCACATGAACTATCCGCTTCATATCAATGTTTGTAGCCCACAAATACCATAAATAATATACCAGGGATATAAAATTAGGGGACTTAAACTTGTTAATTCAGGTTATATATTAAAATGCCATTGTTTAGTGGCCATTTGTCTATTGTTTAAAGGTCTAACAATTTCAGATGCATACTGTTCTAGGGTGCTAATTTTCCTGTCTTTCTCTAGGAGAGTCATTATAGGTTTTGATGTTTTTGTTGTGGTTATTAAATTAGAAATTGAAGCTCGCTGAGGGTAACAGGAGGTGAGAAAGACCGTTAATGCCGCTTTGTCATGTCAAGCGAAGTGCAGGCGAGCCCAGCATGCTGTGTCTGGGGCTGGGCTGAAGGCTTTCAGCTGTGATCTGAGGGGAGCTACCCTCTAGTGGACTGATGGTGAATTTTATTCCCCTTTTCATGCCCCATCCTGGTCTTCATTTATTAAATACAAGGTGCCTTCTCTAAGGATATTCTTGGCTATTAACCTTCATGCATGAGACAGGAGCTGAAAGTTAATAAAGAAAGTATTTCTAATCAACTGCGGTGACGTGAGGCAAGGAGAAGTCGTACTAGCAAGCCAAGAATGTGAATCCCCAGGCCTCTCACAGCTGAGGTTAATCTGAAAGGAGTTACAAGTTTGAAGTTGTTTTAGATCAGATGTCTACGGCGAAGAAGGAGGGCTCCATTCCCAGACATCTGATCTAAACCCTTTAAGCCCTGGGAATTTTGACTCCATATGCAGGTTCCAGCTCTGCAGATGATCCTTATCTTTAATGGGGCCAACTGAAACAACTACACATAGATTTCTTGCCATTGCAAAGGACCCAAAGAAAGAAGTTGGGTCTCAGCCTGTAGCTTTGGGGGAATTCATTCCTTGAGCACGAGTAGTCTGAGTTTGGCTCACCTCTGTTTAAAAGTGGAGTAACCTAGGAAAAAGAAACAGGCCAGGGAGTTGGAAAGCTGAAGAATAAAGAATGTGACTGAGTTAGAAGTTTTTCTGGGCCCATGCAATGCATTGTTTGTAGCATTGCTGGGCTAGAGACTCTATTAGCATCTACTGTAAGTTTTGTTCCAAGGGATCAGATTTCTGGAGCCTGAGACCAGTTACGATACATCAGAGGAAGCCTCGTAATAGGAAGCTTTATTGCCTTCTGCTAAGTGAGCCAAAAGTCAGGGGCTTTCCCTTGTAAGCATAAGGCTGGGAAGGGGGGAAGGGGAGGTGGGAGGGCTTTTTTTCTTTTTGCCTGATGTGTTTCATCCTTCCCCACCTCCAACATCAAAGTGTTTGCTAGGGCAAGTCAGCCCTGTGATTCTGGAGCTGTGTATTTCCCCTCTCCCAGTAGTTTCCATGCCCATTTCCTATGGCCCAGCTGCCAGAGCACTAACCCTCTGCTGCTTTAATCACTCCATTAATCAAACCTTTGCAGTGATCAGCACACTAGCTCTCACTGCCACAAGGAAGCCTGTTACTTCTTCAGGACACATAATCTCCCACTAACCCGCCTGTTACTTCTTCAGGACACATAATCTCCCACTAGCCCTCCAAGGGTTTTTACTCAGCTGAGCCATATTGCTTCACCAGCTAAAAAGGGTATTTTACTCCGTTTTGAATTAGCTGTGGTTTTAACATAATGTAGCTTACATAAGGCACAACTCAAGAATAGTTCTTATATTTTGGGCACTATGGAGGTGAAAAGACATACTTAGCCATTTCCTATCTCAGCTTCACAGACACTCTGATTTCATTAAACAGGTGAACACTTGTCATCAAACCAAAGATCAGCAGATACAAACAAGTAATTTCTGCTGGCTTCTAGAGAGCCATGACTGCATCCCCATGGGCACAGGGGGGGCTGTCATACACAAAGGCATGTGTATAGACAGTCTCCAGTCCAGTCAGAGCAGTTTATTAACTACTATTTTGTACTGGGTAGTGCCAAAGGATGGCAGATCCTATTATGCTAGGAGACTTTGAAAAATTTAAAGTGTAGCCATAAAACAAAGGATCACAGTAAAGCCACAGACAGAGCAAAAATAAATTAAAGGAAAACTTAGTAACCTTCAGTGGCCTCTCACACTTCTGATTCTTGTCAGAAGTGTATCACTTGAAAATTATTTTGCAGTGTCTTTTGTAAAGTGAAGACTGGGCACTCTGATGACTTGCAGGATGAGGATGTCATTTCCGAAGGTTAAGGGGAAGCAGGGAGAGTCCTGTGTGCTCAGGGAAGGTACAGCTCCTGCCTGGCGCAAGGTGGGGCAAGGCTTGTTGCCCAGTAGCTTGGCCTGCTTTTGCTAGGAAACCTCTCTTCCCGTGCATCTGTCCCCCAGCACGCCCTGCCTTTTCCTGAGCCATCCATTTCTGAAGCCAGAAAAATCAGGGAAAGGAAAGGAAGGAAAAAAAATCCCCAGAGCTGCACTAGAAAGTATTCACATCACTACCACCATCATTCCAGCAATATGTGAGAGCAAAAGCACAAGGGTGGGATGTGAAAACAGCGGCAGAGAGGAAATGAGCTCGGAGTTTGAGAATCCTAGCCTGCTGGGAAGGACAAAATCCTTCCAGTTGTGGCAAAAGGTTCAGCAAAGAGCAGTGTCCGAAGGAGCGGAGACTGAAAGAAGTGGAAGTGAGACCGGCCTGCTTGCTGATGGCAATGGGAGGCACAGAAAGCAAGCATATTGCATTCATCAGCTTTGAGTCTTTAAGCATACACACACTTGAAAATTTTCAATGTCCAGTTTATATAGCTGTTTATTCCCTTCCCAGACCCAGATTTGAATTCTGCAGCTTGGGCAATTTGTGACTGCTGTGAGCAAAGCAGTTCTCTCACATGAACGCACACACGCACATGCGCGCACAAACACCCATGCACTCTCGTGGTGGACATCTGCAAAATTATCAGCAGCAAATAGAAATGATAACACCTAGAACAGTTTCTGAATACAAATACTGATGCAGTACAATAGTTTTGCAGAATCATTTCACTGAAGTATTTACTTTTCTGTCTGCTGTGACTGCATGTTTAAGCTTTTCCTCCTGTATATTAATGCTTGTTTTCCCATTTAAGTTCTCTAGCTCTGGCTTCGTAAACGTGCATCAAATCCAAATGACATGTTTGCATGTGTATACTCAGTGAACAACACAATTATTTATCCCTTGGGATAAAGGACTTGAAAATACAGATGGTCTTGATACAGTCTGATAAGAATGTAAACAGGAAAATATCTTTGTTGACTTATTTCTTAGTAATCAGTAATAATTAGTTATTGTCTAGAGATGAATTATATTATTTCATAAACCTTGCAACAAACAATAGCTAAATGAAGTCAACTTTGATTTTCTCAGGATTACTAAAGATAACATCAGATAACTTCCTTAGCAAAGTACCAAAAGCCATTTTCCATTGTTTTTTGGTCTACGTCAAATTTAAAGGCAAAAATCAAGATTACAAAAAGTGTCCCAGAATATTATCTTGCTCCTGACTTCTGTGGTTTTGCAGCTGAGATATTTTATTTTATTTTAT
>VZTV01048264.1:0-15169 GCA_013400875.1 Anhinga rufa
TGCACAGGGATGAAGGAAATCAAGAGGGACAGTAGCCAAGCCACTCCGATCATGATGAAAGCCACACGCTGTGTCATCTTCCTCTCATAACGGAAGGGGTTGGAAATAGCCCAGTAACGGTCCACGCTGATGATGCACAAATTGAGGATAGAGGCTGTGGAGCACATGATATCAAAAGCCACCCAAACATCACAGAAAGCCCCAAAGGGCCAGAACCCCACCACCTCGGTGGCAGCCTTCCAGGGCATCACCAGTACAGCCACAAAGAGGTCGGACACTGCCAAAGAGATAACGAAGAAATTGGTGACCTTAGAGCGCAAGTGTCTGAACTTGACCACAGCCACACACACCAGGGTGTTGCCCAGGAGCGTGAGGAGGATGAGAAGGAGAAGTAAAGCGGCTGTCACCACATGGAAGGACAACTCGGAATTGCCTCCCTCTGCCCAGCTCTTCCTACTGCTGCTGGTGTCATTGATCACATCCTGCCCACCTCCTTCTGCGGAAGAGTAAAAACCATCCATGGGTTCCCCTTTGTTCCAGTCCCTTGAGAGGTTTCACAGCTGTTCAAGTCCCCATCAGCATCCAAAACCCCTTTTTACTGCTCCGCTGACATCTCAGAAGCACCAACTGCAATCCTCCCGGCTCTCACACCCAGCCAGACGACCCGGCACAAGGGAAAGTGCTTGGAGCTCTCACTCCTTTCCAAATCTCCTGCTGACAGCGTGGCGTTTGGGTTTTTCCCCCCCTCTTGCCTCCCACCCCACTTTTCTTTCTTTGCAGCCTGCCGCTCACAAAGAGCCAGCACTCACCTCCGGCACTCGAGCGAGCTGGGAGGGTTTTGCTGCAAGCCTTCCTCGCTCTCCTCTCTCAAAAGCTCTTCATCTGTTGTTGATCTGGTGCCTGCTACAGAATCCCAGTCAATCCCTCCTGCACTGACCAGGCTGGGACTTGCTGCCAGACACAAGAGGGAATCGGGCTCTCTCTGCTCTTGCAGACAGACCTTCTCTGTTCATAAAACAGGCTGCTCTGCTGTCTGCTCTTCCCTCTGTTGCTAATTGCCTCTGGATTTCACACAGGTGAGATCCTTCTCTGCCCACACACCAGGTCCCCTACTCACCAGGTCGGTCCTCTGCAAGCTAAGACCAGCATGGCATTGGGAGTCTGCAGCTGACAGGGTAAGTTGCTTGGGAATTAAGCGATAGGATTGAAGGGGTAAAATAACATACATTCAAGTGGGATTTGAGGGTCTTCAATGCAAATCAGGATGGAAATTCAGTGTGCTCGATCGCTTGAATAAAAGACACCTAAATTCACCGGGCAGGCGCCGAGTCACAGCTCAGATACGTGACCCCAAACCAGTTACTCCCCCCTGTCCCGAGCCACCCAGCTGCAAGCGGTGCAAAACTGGCATTTACTTTTCACTACAAAATTCCTTCAAGTCCACAAGAAAAAAAAAGAATAATACCACACCAAAAAAAAAGCCACCTTGTACAAATCTGGAAGATTTTTCTTTCTGAAAGTATCAGACAAAGCACAGTTTTCAGTGTTTCTTTCAGTGGAGGTTATGTGTAGAACAAAAGAGGATGCCGAACACCACTTTGATTTTTTTTTTCCCCTGAATAAACATGGGTATTTTCAGTAAAGTGATATACAGTAGCTTCTCATTCAAGTTCATCATTCTTTCTTTAAATTTAATTCCTAAGTAGTTCCACATTAGCTATGACCTTAGAAATCAACCGACAGCTAAAAACGTTAACCAGCAAAATCAAGATGTCTTTCCAGCACAGCACCCAGCCCTGTGTGGCGAGCAAAGAGCGGGCACCCCCAAGAGATCTCCTCGCTACCCTTACCAACCATTCCTCCGAAAGCACAAGAACCTCCTTCTCGCTCCTCTGCTCTCACACAAGGGCTGAGCAGAGCTGGACAGCCCCAGCCCGCTGCCTCGACTGGCAAGCCAAAGCCGGGGGCGCAGCCTGGTAGTCCGCTGGGGCTGAAAGGCGGCAATCACAGGCATCGTGGTACTGCAGAACTGGGGCCTGCTCTGGAGGAATGAGAAGGGATAATCCCTCCTAAAATTATTCCTCTTCCTACCCCATCAAGCTCTCACTCAAGACTGACAAGCAAATGTCTGCAAGACTCTCCCCTATTGCATTGAGGGGAGGAACGCTGCGGTACGAGGAACCAGGTCTGACCTACTAAGGCACAGTTTGGCCTTGGAAGCAAGAAGATCCCATCCATCACTTTGTAACTACAGCCACTCCGTAAGCAAAAGGGCTCCTTTGATCAAAGAAACGTCAGAGAAATCCTTCAGGAGGCAAGTTTCCTCGAGAGCCAGCTCAGTAACGGCTGCTTAAATGGGGACCTGCTTTTGAGAAAAGCCTTGCTGGTAAACCGGCCAAGGTGGGAAAGAGCAGCAAACGCTTTCCAAATCAAACTGAAAAAACAACCAGGCAGTTCAGCATTAATTCACTTACTACGTTGATAGTTGCTGTAGCGTATCGCGACGACCTCTGCCTTTGCTTGTCACATACACCACTTCTGAAGAAAGCAGCAGCCAGTCTATACAGAGTCAGCTCAGCTGCACGGCGATTTAATTAACTTCACCCTGCGACCAGGCTTTGCATAAGCCCAGAAAGAGCGGGAGCTGCCCAAGAACAACTTTCAAACAAGAGCATGATTATTCTCTCGAAGATACAGCACCAAGAAGATTACTCCTAAAGTAAACAGCATGCTTGCTTTGTGACAGGTTAAAGAAACTTGTTGCCAGCATGTCACAGGATTTACTTCTGAAGGCTTTGTTTAATTAAGCCTCATTAGTTCCACCGTCTGCAGCCTGCTCCTGCCAAGTGCCTATGCCAGGAAGAGCGGCTAGATGGCGCCAACAGCCGGCTCACGGCTCAGCACTCTCGCTTGGGTCTTTTGTGTCAGGCCAGCCCCCTTCCTCCTTACCAGAATTTCATCGGAGGAAAATGAGGGCCATCTAATTGCCCAGGCACCACAGGACCCTGGCAGCGCACTAACCCCTGCACGGATGCATGCAGGTGCAAGTCCTCTGGGCCCCAAAGGCCAAATTCTCGTATTCCCTACACTGGGCACAAAGATTTTCGAGATCTAACTTGCAGGACACAACCAACAGGATGCTTTCTTTCGCTGCTCTTCAAGAGAGCAGCGATGGCAGGTGATCTCTCGCGCAGCATTAAATCACGGCAAGGTTCTGAGTGGGAGCTTACGGGACACTTAAGTCGCACATGCTAAGCCAGAAGGTATCTCCTGGAATGCAAGGAAGCCTTCCTCCTCCTTAGGAGCTTAAAAACGTCAAAGAAAGGATCTCGCCCTTACACAGTGCTTATACTGAAGCAGACATTCAAAGCTGGGTTAGCAGGGGCAAAATGGGATGGGAAGGGACCTGGTACATTACCCAATTTCCGCGCATCTCAGAACACACCTAATGAAGAAAGGACCGTTAACTCTGCCGCCATAGGCGATCAAAACACAGCTACTCAAACAAAATACAGGCAGTTACTCATGTTCACAGATTAACTGCTCCTGCTTGCTAGATGCAATCTTCTCTACTGAGAAAACTGTTCTGCTGCATTATATTACTAAACAGTTGCTACATTTCCTCACATAAGCAGCTGCTATTTTTTCTGAGAATCAAGTTAAGTACTATTTTAAACAGCACTCAAATATGGTAAAATTCCAGTTTGGTGGCAATTCAGCTCTAGGTTTTTATATTTAATTTCCTCACCCAGCAAGAAGCTGCCCTCTATTTCCCTTCCCTGCTGTCTCACCAAAATATACTTAAAATTCTCTATTCAGCCATCTTGATTACATTCCCCACTTTGCATCAAAGGAAGAAAATTACAAGCCACTTCAAATAAAGCAGCAGCTGCTTGGGTTTAACTCTTAAATGCCTCTTCCAGAATGGCTGTCTCAGTCAGATGAATTACAGAATTACAGGAGAGTGTTTATTCCTACAGGAATCACTTTGCACCTCACTTCCAGAGAAGATACAAGTTCTGATAGCAGGGGAAAAACGAGGAGTAATCAGATCCTTTAAAAAAAAATAAAAGTCCAGTGACACTGGCTGTAGGCAAGACCTGGGCCTATCCACAGTTGCACTGTAGACAGTGCAAGATAAGCACAGGAACAAGAAATTTCCTCCTCCTTACCTGCCCCTGCAAAAAAAAAAAACCCACAATAGCTCTCCAGGGATGCCAGCTCAGATCGAACCTCTTGCCAGAGGAAACGGGCTTGACTGCCTGCAAATTCAAAGCTTACTTCAGGCGTCTTGGTATCAGAGGGAAGTAGGTGTAACTTATTTTGAGTAGTTTATACACCAAGTTACTCCATTTAGATTCATTGTCTTTACACAGAAGAAAAAAAAACTCAGTATGTCTTGTGGGCTGCGCTGCTTAATTACAAGCAGAACAAGGAGCTGGACAAAAACTGTCACAGAATAAGGCTTACGGATTGTTCAGTACGAAACCAAAGGCTCAGTTAGGAGAGCAGACTTGCCAGCATAGCAGTTTCCTCCGCAGCCACAGCAGGGTGGCTTAGGCAAAGGACTGTGTTCTGCGTGAGCCCTGAAATCGCACTAGTTTGCCTGCGAGATGCACAACGATGAAAAAGAAGTGGAAAGATAAGACAAGCTGAGGCAAAGAAAAAGAAGGAAGCCCTTCCAAAACGATACTCATAAAATTAAGGCCGGACAACCCAAAAGCCAGAACAGGCTACTTGTTAAAAAACAGACAACTTTTTAAAGTTAAACATAGTAACTGGCTTTTTTGATTTCCCTGAGCCTTTTCTCTGTGTTTAAAGTCTGGTACAGCAGTTATTCGGTTTGGTTTTTGACAAAGAAGCCCAGGAATCTGCCCGTTTGCTTTCAGCAGACAAGTTTTATAGATGCAGACGCACACCTGGAACAGCACTAATACGGCAGTGACCTGCGGCACAGGAAAAGAAAAGGAGGCATCACAAGAGACTCTGGTTCCTCCCCTCCCCTTTATTACATGTAGGCAGAAAACACAGTGGTTTTTCTCCCGTTTACTTACAAAGGAAAGGAATACAGAGCTTCAAGTCATTTCACATAATTCCGTGTGCAGCCTGGGTAAACTGCTAGCTGGCTACAGCACACCTCCTCTGGCAGGACTCCGCACTCTTGGACAAAGTGACAAAGAAGCCAGAGCCAACACAGCACCCTAGTGACACCTGTAATTACTTCCCCGGTCCTCTGGGGCTGACGCTGGGTTGCCAATAATTAACAGGACATGGCAACTCCAGCCCTAGTTTACCCAAGGCTCACCCAAGCTGCCATCCACATGGCTCGAGCAATGGAGCTTGGTACAGGAGGCAGTGTAGAAATGGTGACGGGAATACATTCCAAGTCAGGGAGGAGCGCAGAGAGAGGAGGACTGGTTACGCATCATCGCGTAGCTAGTCGCTCCCCTGCCACGCACAGGCTCTGTGTGCAGAAAGCCCAGTTAATAGCACATTCCCCTCCTGAAAGGATTTATTTATTCAGGTTACATGTCAGGCTTTCTGCTCTTCCATGTGCATACACGTAATAAAAAAGTGACCTGCAAAAGATGACAATTTCACTTCTGATGGGTAAAAGACAGCCTCTAAAAAACATCTTCAGTTGCTGTGCTTGGGTTTGGCTTTGTTTTTTACTAGAAACATTTACAGGGTTTTGTTTTGGGGCTTTCTGGTAACCCATAACCTTGCTGAATTGCAACATCAAGACTGAAGGCAAAGTCAAGGCTGTTATATGAAACTGTCCCCTCAGAAAGGGAAATGTGTCCCTTCCCCTCCTACCCCAAATCACTCAATGAGAGCTCAAAGCAGATCACCCTGCAGCTCCCAAGAAGTTTTGCAAACAGGAAAGATACAAAAATAGCAAACAGCTCATATTTCAAGTAAAAGCAAGCAGAAAATTGTATTATAGTGACTGCAAGCCTTTATCACAAGAGGCAGCGTAAGAAACTCCGTCATTTAAAATCTTTTGCAGGTCTCCCTTTTAAGGCCTTAGCGTCATTACAGAAAGAGGAATTATTTTTGTCTTGTGCTTGCAGTTGCTGCCCTCTAGAACAGCAACAAAATCTCCTACAACTTAACAGTTACAGTGTCTAGCTGTCCACGACCGTGCAAAATACAGACAGGGAGGGATAGAACTATCAACAGGTGTTTAAGCTTGTTGCCGATAACTCATGTCAAAGACAGTACTTAGGTGCCAAGTGTTTTAAACAACCACACAAACAGCCAAATGTTGAGCAACTGCAATACTGCTGCAACTCAGATTCTCAACATCAGCCACAGCAAAGGAAAAGAAAGAAAAAAAAAAAAACAAACAAAACCGAGCACTGTTATGGACATAGAAGAGTTTGTCTTTGCTGGGCAGAAGAGTGAACTGCGTTCCCAGAAGGGAAGACTGGATGTCGTAGAGTGACTTGGGATAACAGATCAAATAGAGACCAGTGCAGATGTTGGCACAGAGATGACAAACACCAGCTGGGGCCAGTTCCCGAGTGGATTGTCATGGCAGGAGATCCTGTTGCTGAGCAAAGTGATATCCATGAAGAACAGGGGAGCGTTACCCCTTCTCCCCAGAAGTTCTAGTCATTAGTTACGGAACCTTAAGACAACTTCTCAAACTGCAGCAACAGGATACTGTTGGATCTTTAGAGATTCAGTCCCAGAGCTGTTTTGGGTTCAGAGGAAGAAGAGGGAGTCTTTTGTGGCAAATCTATAAAGAAAATTGCAACAGAAAGACATCAGTTTTCATCATTTCGGAGCGCCTCAGTGCTTCAATATTCAACTGCACTCTCTTGGAAACCCATGCTTCATGTTTGATATGGGATGCTGAGCATTCTTCTGCCCTGAAGCTTGAGAACATCAGCTGCCCAAATAGGAAGAAAACTATATGGACAGTCCTATGTAATTGTTCTTTAACAGATGCCCAAAAGGAAACTTAAAGTTTATTTACCCCTGTCCAAGACAGGTCTAGGGAAAACTCAGCATGCAGTTCAAGCCCATAAGCTCTGGTCACTGACTGTTACTAAATAAAGACTAGTTTAGTACTAGTTTAAGCAGACGTCATACTTATAACACATAAGACATAGTAAGCATTCTAGGACAGGGAAGATGCTGCGTGCTTGGCAGCAACAGGCATGAAAATGCTGGTCTACTTTATCACTGTTAACAGAACATACAAAAAAAAACTGCCTGGCTTTGTACAGGCTTTGTTAAATGACAACAAGAAAAATAATTAGTCCAAGCACTAGCTCCCTCACAGGGCCTTCAACTTTCCCTACACCCCATGGCAAAAAGTCCAGGCAGAATTTCTAGCAAAGAGGGCAGTTCTCTCAAGACTGAGTCTGGCAGTGGAAGACAATGCCACTGAGCACCTGGCAGGGACACCGGGAGAGCTTGCTTTCAGCCACGTAACTGGAAGTGGGAAAGATTCCAGCTCAGGCTTTAGTTCTGCTAGACACCTTTCATTTCACAAGGCTGTCATAGATCCTAACAGCAGCTAGCTAACACGACTTGCTGACATCCATACCTCCATCAGAAACAGAGAGCTTTTCCAATTCAGCTTCGAGCTCAGCATCAGAAATAGGTGGATTCAGCACCTTCTGGGGAACAGGAGGCAGATCTACAGGCTCCTTAGTCGAGTCCTGGAGGAGACTGTCCAGCTCCTTCTCAAGTTCCTCAGTGTCCATCTCTGCAGATTAAAAAAAACCCATTCAGTTCCAAGCAGAATTAAGTAGCATCTTTGCAGCACAGACTGAAGTCCAAGTTTAACAGAAGCATTATTACTCCCATCCATTATTACTCATAATAATAAGGAATTCCCTGCGCTTCTTCTAAAGGTGAAAATTCAGTCCTGATCTCAGGAAGAAGCTATTCCTTTAGAAGCCTTTGCGCTGAGGCATCTAAGGGAAAAAAAAAACATTTCAGCAGAGACAAACAAGCTGCAGCAGCACACAGGCCAGAGGAAAAAAGATCATCACTTAAAAAACAAAGTGGCAGCCACTCTAAAAATAGATTTATATCAACATTACACAACTCTGAACTTAAATCCACCAGCACTTAAGAGACTGCAAGGATTTGGAGATGCACAAATGCTGATTCTCCTGCAACCCACTGTCAGAGAACAGAACTCCTTGCCAGCCCTCATTCCTTCTCAAGGCACCAGTAGCAACACCCTTGGTATTTCAGTAAGCACTTATCCTCCCAGGAAGGAGGACTAGACATATGTGGGGAAGGAGCAGGGAAGGGATGGCAGCACAAAGGGCCAGCAGCGGCAAGAGAAGATGAGCAAAGGATGAAAACCCCAAAAACATACCTAGACCATTGATTCCCGCTCCAGCCAGAGTCTGGGCTACTTCATCTTGAGTATCACAAAGCTGAGGAAATAATACACAGCATTTGATATCGAATGTAAACTAATCTTATGTCTTACTGCAGCCACCTATGTCAAAAGTCGAAGTAACAAAACACAAACAAAAAAAAAATGTCAATAGTTGACTTAAAGACAGCAGATACTCATGCAAAAGAGATTTCCAATGTGACTGCTTTTTCACTAGCAAAAGCAGTAACATGGAAGGTTACCAAATAATGTGCTACAAGACCAAGCAGCATATCTGAGGATCAAACATGAAACACAGTTTCACAGGAGGAGAGGAAAGAGGAAAGAGGAAAGAGGAAAGAGGAAAGAGGAAAGAGGAAAGAGGAAAGAGGAAAGAGGAAAGAGGAAAGAGGAAAGAGGAAAGAGGAAAGAGGAAAGAGGAAAGAGGAAAGAGGAAAGGAAAGAGAGAGGAAAGGAAGAAAACAAAACCAACAAAACCCAAGCCCCTAATTTTAGCTTTTTCACATAAGTAACAAGCTTACGTTGTGGCTTAGGCTAACGAAACAAGGAAGCTAAAGACCAATACATCTCAGCTATGAAATTTTACAGAGAGCCCCTCAGCTCACTAGTTGAAGCCGCTATTTAAGTACATGGAGCTGAAGCTGCTAAAAAAGTAATCCTTTTCTGGTTTTTACACCAGCTTATGCAGACAGATTGCTCTCTTCATTTCAATTCATTCAGAATAGACTCCTGTCTCTTACTGAATTGCAGAAGATTATGGCTTAGGCAGTTTTCAAACCCTGCTTTTATGAATGTAGTCGCACTCCAGCTTCCAAAGGTATGACTTTTAATTCTTTTAAATACGTCTCGCTAAAGGTTTCCTAGGAAAGTTGTGTGCTTGCACGATATTGCTAACTAAAAGAACACATGAAACACACAAATTAAATGTAAATTGTGATTATTAGCCAGCAATAAATGCAAATACCCAAACACGGACAGTTATTTGAAGACCTCTGCTTGCTGATCTAAAAAGATTGCTCTGGTGACACATGGAATAGAAACCAAACAGCACCAGAAGCCTCAGCATTAATATCTGGGCAATCTTGCTGTGTACATCTACATACCACTGGCTTCTTTATTTAAATGTGCTCTTATTTCAGTACCTCCTGTATCTGATCCACCAGGTTCTCTGCCTTCTCCACAGTAACATCCTTCATAGACAGTTTCAGAGCTCCCACACCAGCCTGATAGGCATTAAATACCTTTAAAATAAAATAAAATATAAGTAAAGAGAGAAAGATGCACAATGCTAACTAAGAACAAACAACAGGCAGTATAAGCGTCTCTCAAGACCTGTTATCCAAGCAGGCCCCTCAGAGAAACACCAGCACACAAGAAGAAAGTGAAGCCACAAGCAGGTTCTTTCAGAGCAATACCCCAACATCAGAGCAGAGACTAAAGTCTCACCAGCCAGCTTACACCCCTCAGACATGAGCTCCGACAAGCAGGTAAAGCAGCACAAATGAGAAGAGTGGGGCTCAAGCGAGAAGCACAAGACAAAATTAACACGTTACCATCTGGTCAGTCTGGGAGGCGTATATACGATCCAAGATCCCCTGCACCGCATCCAGCTTGGAATGAAGCTCTTCAATGCGCCTTTCTGTCCTTCGTTTGGACTTCAGACATCTCAGCGCCTGGAGACATTGGATACACAGACTCAGATCACAAACCAGGCAGCAGCCAAAATAAATGTAAAATGATCTGAGGGCTGGAGCACCTCTCCCATGAAGACAGGCTGAGAGAGTTGGGGTTGTTCAGCCTGGAGAAGAGAAGGCTGTGGGGAGACCTTATTGCGGCCTTCCAGTACTTAGAGGGGAACTATAGGAAAGATGGGGACAATCTCTTTAGCAAGGCCTGTAGTGACAGGACAAGGGGTGACGGTTTTAAACTAAAGGAGGGTAGATTTAGACTGGATACAAGGAAAAAAGTTTTTACACTGAGGGTGGTGAGACAGTGGCACAGGTTTCCCAGAGAGGTGGTCGATGCCCCGTCCCTGGGAACATTCAGGGTCAGGTTGGACGGGGCTCTGAGCAACCTGCTCTGGTTGGGGATGTCCCTGCTCACTGCAGGGGGGTTGGACTAGAGACCTCTAAAGGTCCCTTCCAACCCAAACCATTCTGTGATTCTAAAACAGCAGCAATCCCTGTGCAGCAAGACTCACGCAAACAGCTGGTTTTAAGGGCTAGATATTTCCATTTCTCTTCACCACATCACTCTGGACAAATGTATTCTTATCTTCACCTTAAGCAGATCTTTGGCCTCAGAAACACCACTTCAGCACCTCTAAGTTCAAGTATACAATGCCTAACCCTGGTCATTATCTGCAGTTACGGGTCAGCTCCAAGACACTTAACTTGTAGTTCCCCACAGCTACAACAGTACGTACCAATTGCTTCTTCCCAGCTCTACAAGCACTCCGGGCATCCTCTTTACACCTGTACAGATGCAACAAGGAAAAGAAGCTTATTCCTTTGCAAGCAGTAGTTATTTTACAAATCAGCATCCCTCACTACCTTACTTTAATCCAGAGGTGACAGAGTAACGGCGTGTTTTGGATACAACCACACTTAAGCCATTGTTGCTTCTCAGAAGGCCGTGCCTTGAACGCATTCCAAGTCTTTTTGCAAAAACTTCCGACATCTATTCACTGCATGTTGTTTTTGTGGGGATAAGGAACAAAGACAGAAAGCCTGCCCTACCGCATAACTGTGGCTATGTTTACTGAACAGGAAAGGATGACCCGCACTTTTGAGAAAGCACCTTCGTTCTAACTATGTCACAGGAATACAAAGTTCTACAGCACATGGATGTTCTTCCCACTACCCTTCCCCAAATTACTTCTCTGCTTCCTGGGAAAGGGACTCCACCTTCTGTGACAGCAGCTGTTCACTTTGCATCAACTGATACACTCCAATGTCCACATCATTCACTGGGGAGACTTTGGCATGAAGACCTCGGGCAAACTTCACTATCTAAAGAAAGAGAACCACATGCTTGAGTCACTTGTCTCCAGAATCTGTGCCTGCACTAGAAATATTTTCACTCTGATGGAAGGAAAAGTTGCTTTTACACCCCCAGTTTAAGCCTTGTAATAGAGTGACGAGGTCATACCAGTCACCACATAACCTAATATTGAACTAGACAGGATCAAGCAACATCAGTGTGAAAAGAGAAAGCCTTAATGAAACACCGTGAAGATTTAAAGCTGTCCTGGTGCTCTGAACAGTGTATGGCAATGTCACACTTCTAAGTACCTCAGTACCGAACTGTACGGCGCAGAACGCTACAGGCAAACGTGCCTTCTTAGACACGGGAGCACCTGCGTCTCTGTAGTCACTGACAGACAGGAAAGCCTTTTCACGGAAAGTGGAACGCTGATTCTAGTGGCATGGAACAATCTCAATTTGGGTAGCTGGGAACAGTCAACCTGCAAGTAGACAACTAGTATCTGCCAATTTTCTAGCTGTTAAATTACACAGGTAATATTACAAACATTTGACGGAGGAAAATAAGAACCTGTCATGCAAGAATGAGGATTTAATCTCATCTGTAACCAGGTTATGATGTTGGAGTACATAGAATTGACTTCTCCAATCAAAGAAAGCCCATATTTAGCCAACAAAGTATTCTTTCCAGCCAGATGAAATGCAAGACAGGGATTATACCACCCAAAAGCAGTCACCTTTACCCTGTACCTTCTCTCCATTCTGTTCCAGGATCGTGACTCTCTTTTCCTTTTGCAGCTGGAGCAGCAACAAGTAGAACGTCCTTTCATCTGGACAAACACTGGCACAGAGGGAACGCAGCTCTGAGAGGGCAACAACAGGATGAGAAGAAAGCGCAGAGTTCTGATATAGGCGATAAACTTCCTCTGCCTTCTCCTGAAAGGAAGCAACGGAGCTGTCGATTAGTTTACACAGGACTCTTACTTCTCTCACAACAACTGCCAAGTCGCACCTGCTTCCTCCCACTCACTGAGGGTAAAAAGTTAGCCACATCATATTTGGGGCAAGACAGACTTTCAGAATGAGTTGTACGTAACATTCAGAAAGCAATTACAATGCTTTAAAAATATCACCATCGATAGTGAAAAACAGGACAGTTCTCCACGAGAACCAAAACTACACTATTCACGTTCCCTGTGCAAATGCTATGGAACAATGCAAGAACCACACAGGCATCAAGGCGGCCTCCTCTGCGCTTCTTGAAGTCTGCCCCCGCTCTAACTTTAAACCCAATAAAACGTTTTCTTTAATCCACGCTGTAATTGTACTCATCGTTTGCATGCGGACAGAGGAAAGAGGAGAGTTTTCCCCATTTCAAGTGAGAGTTACGGTCCATGTAAGACTATAGAAACAACTCTTTCCATCCACCCCCAGATTCCACATCAAGGCTTGTGGTTTTCCAGGCACCTTTTTAACAGGTGTCTCTTCCCTCCCATGCACACACCCTCTGAAAGGACTGTGGAATAGCCACTGCAGAGGGAAAGCACTGTTGCTATCAGCGTAACTACAATTAAAGGAACACATCTAAAGAGCTCTTGCATTTCTGCTAGTCCCGGTCATTTCGATGCCACCTGCATGCAATAGCAGCAAATCTTGGTGCTAATTTTAACAGTCACCGAGTAACCCAGAGAGGGACCCAAGGTCTCGACTGTCAGCACTGCAACCCCCAAGTCAGGCTGAGCAACGAGTTAAGCGAATTCACAACGCAGCCCGCAGGGCTACCACTAACAACGTGCCAAAGAAAAGGGTCTTTGTCAGGATCCAAGGGCAGCTCTAATCACGTCCGAAAAGGCAAGCCGAAAGCACAGGCTCTGAAGTGAAAGCAGCCTTTAGTAACACGCACGTGAGCTCAGCTCGATGATACGCTAGGCTGACAGCCAGTGACCTCTGTTTCTCCCTGCAACGGATGGCACTCAGTCTGCAAGTTTCTCTCGTATACTAAGCTTGCACAAACTCAAACCTGAGATTTACAGCGGTCTCACAGCATACTGCTGGCCTTCCTAGGCAAGCCAATCCCTCCCATTTCTTGGAAGTCACTGAAAAGACATTATGTTAGTTTCAAGGAACATCTGCAGATATAAAACTGCTTCTTATTCCCGAGTTATTCCATCCATCTGTCTACACCTAAGGAGTACAAATGAAGGTCTGTTCAACCCTGACCTTTCCTTGCTAGCACATAAAATGACTCATAGTTTTTCTGGAGATGCATAATCTTGAGAGAGCTCTCAGCAACACTCACCTGAAGCAGCTCCACGTAAATCAGAACTTCCTCTTCCTCGGGTATTTTACTGTCTCCCAGCACACTGGAAAGAGTCCACTTCAGGGGCTTCAGAATGAAGACTCCCACACCCCAGGAGATCCAGCTGCTGTCTACACTGGCCATGAAGTCTGACTCCCTCTGCAGCTTGCCACGTCTAGAGAAAAGACACGCATGCAGAACTGAATAAGGTCAGTCCTAAACCCTAAACACTGGCAGCGAGCAAGAGCGCCAGCATGAAATTAATTAACTGAAACACTGCCCTACGTTTAGACATCCACAGTCCTAGCGGTGTTTTCCAACACCAGCTTCTAGCTAGTTTGACGTGTTACCACTGCCTCTGGAAGCGCACAGAGGTCTCCGCTCCTCCCCGGCTTCCTCTGGACACAAGGGTCTTTTGTTTACTATTTTTCCAGTTTCACAAGTTCCTCCCAGTTTTCTGACTTGAAACTGAGGATCCATCAAACAAGGAAGCCGACAGGGAGGGCCAGTTTTTAGAAGAGGCAGTTGCGCATTTCAGGGATGCTTTATTTGCGTGTCAAATTGCAAACATAGCTTTTTCTCAGACCCCGAGATTTTATTTTTCATGTTACAGGCACAGACTCAGCTAGCTCCTGCTGTTCTTGAACCTTTTCAGCCTATCAGTCCCAGGCTCCAATTTCACAACACAAACACTCGGTGGCAAATACCAGCGCACCTTGTCCCCACATGCCCATACACCACCACATACCATCCACAGCTGGGTCATCACAGCAACCATTACAGGGAAATACAACCCGATTTAACACAAAGCTTCTCCTATACCTACAAGCTCTCCCAGGACAGTATTCACTTGGGATCCCCTGCACTCCCCATGGCAAACCACCCTCCCATACCTCCTGTGAGCCCCAGGGCGAGCTCCTCTGACTCCTTGCTCATGCTTTACCTTGCACAGGGCTCCCAAATTCCCACCCCTGCACAACACAACCCCGTGTTCCCTTGGGGCTCTCTCCTCTCCTTTGCAAGCCCTGGCACAGGGAAGCGATCGTCCCCCTGTGCTCGGCACTGGTGAGGCCGCCCCGCAAATCCTGGGGTCAGGTTTGGGCCCCTCAGGACAAGAAGGACATGGAGGGGCTGGAGCGTGTCCAGAGAAGGGCAGCGGGGCTGGGGCAGGGTCTGGAGCACAAGTGTGCTGGGGGGCGGCTGAGGGAGCTGGGGGGGCTCAACCTGGAGAAGAGGAGGCTGAGGGGAGCCCTCCTCGCTCTCTGCAGCTGCCTGAGNGATCTTTTCCAGCCTTAACGATGCTGTGAATCCTACAGAAACCCCCTCACGCTCTCCCCGACTCCCAGGGCTTAGCCCAGGCAGGCACAACCACCCCTCCAGGAGCAGCACCGAGCCTCCCCTGCTGCCCCCGCTCCAGCACCCTCCCTGCCGCGCACACATCCAGGCTGGCGCCCTGCACGGCGCAAAGCTCCCTCACACCGCCTCCCTCTGCGGCCACCCCTCCTCAGAGCCCCC
>VZTV01048272.1:0-14933 GCA_013400875.1 Anhinga rufa
TTGGAAAAGACCCTTACGATCATAGAGTCCAACACCGAACCTAATGTGTAGCCATGTACTGGGAGCACGTCCACGTATGAAGCGTGAGAAGGGAGAGACTAGAAAAGAGTATCATTCTGGTATTTATTTTCCTGCAATTTTAAGAAGCTGGATTATAATTTAGCATTTTTTTTTTCTCACTAAAGGTCACATAAGGACTTGCATCTTAACCATATCTGATAGTACTGTAAAATAAACAAGACCCCAACAAAATGAAAACTCAAGTTTCCCAATTCCTACCTTAGGGCCACAACTGAACCCCACAGCAGAGATGCTGCAGGAATGGTCAGAACTGTTATTTTATTTAGGAGCAATAAAAACATATCCAGAAAAAAAGAAATCACATCTGGTATACAGTGACTTACCTTCCCCCTACGCTGTCTCAGGCGAGGTTTGAGGTAACAGCAGCAGGCTCTCCATTTTTGACAGTTTTTATTCTTCAGGGCTTTCTCCAGCTTGTAAACAGGAGCTTGGCAGGCAGCAAAATACACCAGGAAAGCAGAAAGTGATAATAAAGGGCTCAGCAAACTCAGTTTTCCACACCAGCACACCAAGGCAAGAGGAAAAATATCCGATATAAGACCCTAGTTTTCTATTTTTTAAAATAATTTGTTCCAAATATTTTCTTTCTCCCTTCTGAAAAAAGGGAAGGGAGGTAACTCCTGCAATCCTGCCTGCACCTTTATGGAGGGGAAGGGAAAAAAACCAAGTTCTACCTACTCATTTACATTTTTTTCACTGAATCTTTCTAGATAGCCATAGTATCTAAAATGTACCTGACTATAGTATGTATAACTTCACGTTATAGCTGAATTAAGCTGACTATAAGACGCTCTCAAAAGTAAGAGACCACTACCCCCAACCCTCTTCCCCACCAAAGAGCACATACGGGGCCACCCCACACCTTTAACTGAGCATGCAGCTGGGAAATGAGTCACTGGGCTCAGGGACGAGGTGAAAAATGCTCCAGCAACCCAAGGGAAAATGCCAAAAGGCAAGGAGGAAGAGGCAGAACCCACCCCTGAGAGCCGCAGCCCTCAAACTGGATTAAATGTAGTCTGAAACTTGACCTGAAAGCCACATTTTGTGGATACATGTACAGCACCTCCCTGGAACAGAAGCAGCATGTGCAGATGGCAGTTCGTTCATTAACTTCAGAAGTTTTATTTCAATAAAAATTTAACTATATTAAAAGACTACCTCAGCCAGGTTCCGCATGGGCGGGCATATTTGTAAGCGTGCAGAAAACTTTTCCCGCAGTGGCTTTTCAAAGACTTGTGTGAAATCAGTCAAAGTCGCAGGTTTCACGCTTTGCAGGCCGTGCATACCAAACCCTTAACTTCCCTTAACTACTCTTGCTTCGCGCCTGTGAGATGCTACGCAGCCCAGAAATCACGTAAGCGGAGGCGTCCCTCTGTTGAAGGGCCCCGCCAGGAACCTTGCTCGGCTACCTACGGTAGCTGTTTTCTGCAGCGGTTCTTTCTTTTCAGAGAACGAGCTCTCTTTAATTTTTTAAAGAATATCTAATTACAACAAGGAGAGACCTACTAATTTTCCATGTGATATTTGCTGCGCAGGCAAAACTGTGAGTGCCAGACTTTAGCACGGAATGCCTACATTCTTCCCCAATCATCACACGGATGATGAAAAGTAACGTGTGAGGTGTGAACTAAATGCTTGATACAAACGAGCTCTAAGAAAGCACTCCAGGGGCAGGTACCCTCACGTCAGTAAAACCGAAGAGGTTTGACAAAGACACCACACCGATACCCAAACGGCCAGCAGCGCCTAGCAGCAAAGGGAAAACCGGGCTCATTTTCAGTGGCTGAGCGAGGCCGTCCAGTTGCTCTTTGCTAATCGCTTGTTTTCACAACAGGATGAAGTAAAACTTTTCTCACACTGCTGCCTATTAAGGCACTAAACTCATGTACTAAGCGAACCAACTAACTGATTACCCTGTCACGAACATTTATTAATTCTAGTTGTACAAAGCGTCCGCAAGGTCACTTTGCCTCAGCGTTATTACACGGTCAGTTTACAGCAACGCCACGTAAGATAACAGGAAGGTAATGTGCCCAGAGGAGCAGCTCTGAAATGTACCACGACTCCAGCCTGGCACTACCTTCCTCCACATCCTCCAAGAAGCCATTATGTTTATCTTTATCCCTGTATCTTTGTACAACAAACTCCATGCTCGGACCAAGCTGGTTCATCTATCAGTTAATATTTGGTAACACTTGAAAGCATTGCTTATTTTTATTGACATAGAAATAGTACAATAAACCAGAGATGGGTTTCACTTTCGGTCAGAATATCCTAATCCGATATAGAACACACGAGATATTAAAATGTTTAGTAAAATGATACTTCCATAAACATAGAATTTATTTTCATAAATCTAGAAACTTTGTATAGAGGAACTAAATTGACTATCGGATCGTCTATAGCTTAATCTTTTAGCGCAAAGAATAGACGCCTATTGCGAGCAACGGAAGTGTAGCTATGATACCTGTTAACTTTAGGCACCATTATAACATAACTTTTGTAAAGTAGGAACCCAGTACTTTAGACTTGCATGCCTCAGTGAAGCAGCCAGGGGCAGAGGCAATGGTTTTTTTTCTTTTTGGTTGACTCACTACCGTGCCCTTGGCAGGAGAATAAAACACAATATTATTATGCCGCTGGATAAAGCCACAGAGTATGCCTGGTCCCCTCAGCTCTACAAGGATCTAGGAGAAGGCAGCCTTTTTTAGCTAAGGCAGAAAGAGGCCACAGATGGCAATTACGAAAACAAGGGGTGGTGACCCGTCCCACCCCAGGCCCCTGAGCCAGCCAGCCCCTGCCTGTGCAGCAGCCGGCACCGCGACACTGAGCCCAGTTGTCTTCAGGCATGGAGAAAGGGGGAGACGCCCCTGGAGGACCGGGTATTTATCTTCTGAGCGTTCCTTGCTGCCAGCTACACCACAAAGCTCTTCTCCTTCCCCTTCTCACCTTCCTCACTGGGGTGAACCACCAGGGAATGGTCTTTCCTCATCCTGATGCTTTGGGGACCTCAGTAGGCAGGTAAACAAAGAAAGAGGCCCTCTTGGGCATATCCGCCTCATGCAGGTTTTTCCCTTGCCTGAGGAACTGAGACGACTATACCTTGCAAGTTTTACATTACTTTAGGTTCTAAAACCTGATTACTGTGGAAGAAACACAGTGTTTCACCATGTCTCTAAAGCACATCATCACTGCTGCTGGCTTCTTACCTACCTATTGCAGCAATACCCTGCAGACAGCAAACAATACTTGAGATGCAGCCACGATTGTGGCTGTATGCCTGGCTGTGTCTATCCATCTCAGATCCTTACAAAACTATTGTTATCCTAGTGCTTGAATGGTTCATAATGCTTAATATATTCATCCTCAGAGCACCCCTATAAGCTAAGAGACGTACCCTGCCGACTCGCTCTCGTGGGGCCAGCTTCCATTGTTCACCCATTACATTTTCAAACAAATCTGCCTGCTGCCCCTGACACAAACAGCAGCAATGCTCTCTTCTAATCTTCTTTAAACCCCCGAGACTCCACTTTTCTATGATGCTACCAAATACAAGATAACTGTTCATTTGCTAAGTCCCTTCTCTTGTCCTATATTTAGATGACAAGCTCTCTGGGCAGTTTAGTCCTTATTTATGCAGCACACAGGAAAATGGGCTTGCAGCCCATTAGGGCTAAATAATTATATAATAGTAATAAATTATATAAATAATGATAATAAAGTGATGGTAAATTAAAACACAAAGAAAACAAATGATACATACAAAGCTGCATAGGTAGTAGGAGAAGTAGTCCGCATGAAAAAAGGAATTCATAAACTATCCATCAGTGCCACAACTCGTGTCTATGTCTAGGACATTTCAGTCCGTTTCCAAGCCCTCCGAGAAGGTTGACCTTTCAGCTAGGAAAATAAGTCTTCCATGGGACAATTATAAATCTGATAAACGGGAAAAATCTCACCCACTGTGTCTGTGAAAAACATCTCAAGTGGCAGGTATGACTACATAGACAGTGGAGCCTGCCGTAACCATCTGGTACAAGAAGGCAGGGAGGAGAGAGAGGCAAATGGAGCCCAACCTTCTGGCTATCATCACCTCAAGGGATTGCTGATGTTATCGTCAAGGAGGTGAAATGGGCTGACTTGAGCATATGCTGCTATCATCAGTAATAAAAAACTCTGTTTTACACTGTAGTCATAAAATCAGCGGTACATAGTTTTCTAGCTCTGATTCTGTCTTGTCAAGTAATGACCTATGTATAGGTGCATTGGTTCTTTAAAATAATTTGTTAGATCTTTTTGGTTTATGGCAGGAAGAAGCTATTAGAATTAACAGGAAACATTTCTTCTTTTTAAATTGTTAGAAATTTCTAGAGCTCACATCTGTACAGCAGACACGTAACTCAGCTGTTACTCTGCATGGGCAGTTAGCTAAGTTTCTGCAACATTATTAATGGGCCCTGTAGAGAGCACCTGATACTTCTTGTATATCAAAGTCCACTGAATCAGCTCAGTGAGCCAAAATGAAAACACTTTGTTTATCGGGGCATAACAGCTATACCTGTGACTAATGCTTCTGCTCCCTTGTGGAAAGAAACAAACATCATTACCTAGCTACAGGGCAAAGATGCACATTCTTCTGCTCTGTTTTATAGGAATTTAAAATTTATTATGGGTTTGCGGTAGTACAGACTAGGAACTCACTCAGTGTTTCCCAGGGAAAAACAGGAAAATGCAGTTTCTGCTGCAACAATCTAATGATTAATAATAGAGAGAATAAATACTTACGATATATAAAACATGAGACAATCAAACAATAATGACAATGATCTAACAATGGTCTGGATTTTAAAAAGATATGATGAAACTAATTTCCTCGGACACTGTGTTTTACTAAACAAGTCTTTAATATCCTAAATGCTTGTACGTGTGTATTTGCAACTACTTACAAGTGTAGGTATGCCAGAATCTTCACTCAAATATAACCGCAATTTGTAACTCTTCAGCAAATGTGTCCAAGCATCGAGAAACCTGAAGTCCAGTAAAAAGTCACAGTTTGGATGATAAACTGGCTTTGGAAGTGAGCGTGGCTTACAGGGCTCCCTCCTTCCTCTTTCATTCCTGACTCCCCTGCAAGTCACTAGGCTTCAGTTCTGCACGTAGGGATTGCTGTGACTGTGCTGGATCAGCAATCTGTTTGGGGGAACTGAGTTTTAGAGTTAAAAATCAACAGCAACATAAATTCGAGTTTTCTCCCTCTTTATTACAGGCTGCTGCAGAGCAAAGGAAGCCCATTTTATTAGAAGCTGCTGGAGAACTGCCTGAAGTTATAAATACCTTCATGGGAAGACTCTAAGGCTTCAGTACTGTTAAGAACCCCTGCATTCCTACAGCCACTCTCAGAGCATTTCAGCTCCTATTTATGCACTGAAAATGATCACATTTTCTAAAGGGTCTAGTAGTCAACATGCCATAATCAAATTAACCAACCAATTAAACATTTCCATAGGTCTAGACCAACCACTTACTAAAAATGTGAATTCTTAGCCCTAACATCCTTTGAAAGCCTCCACAGCACTAGAATCATAGCATCATTTAGGTTGGAAAGGACCTTTAAGATCATCGAGTCCAGCCATAAACCTAACACTGCCAAGTCCACCCAGCCAGACACCAGGATGAAGGAAAACAAACAAGATCTAACATTCTTCTACCCCGGAGCACCACTGGATGCTAGTCAGCATCGTGCTTGACCATGAGATGAGAAGCAGTTGCGCCGATGGTCCTCCAGCCATCCCTCCAGCAGCTCCCAGCCTTGGCCAACCAAGCACGAGGCGGTGTGCATTAGGTTTCTCCTTGTCATTACGGTCAGTGATGGTGCCTCATACGTCGGTTCAAGTCGGATATATTTGGACTTTGACTTCTCGGCTTAGATTTCCAACAAGACAGCTAATAAATGTGGACGAGTTTTACGATCGGGCCACTAGACTACGCAAAAGAGCGGAACATATCTGGTCAGGGCTGGTGTTAAATCTACAGTTAAAAATCTCCATGTCCTTTCACCTGTTTCACAAACTTTTCCGTCTACTTAAGGAAAATTTTCAAAGGCTACATGTTTAAGAATACCCTCTTCAATGCAGTGTCTATATAAAAATACATAAGATTATTTTGGCACTCACCATACAGAATAATAGTTAAGGATTTGCTGTGCCTTTAGCATCTAGAAGTACCACTCATGTCCTGTTGAGCCCTGAATTATTCAAGATAGGCTTAATTGTTCTCAGCTTGTCCAGCGGTTTCAGTAAGGAAAAGCAAATATTCACTTTTTGTTGGATTATTTTCCTACCATTTCAGCTCCCTGACTGGACCTACCACAAGGTCTGGTAACATCAGAAATTAGTTCAAAGGAGAGAGCAGGAATCCACATTTAGTATGTGGAAGAGGGTAGGGTTAAAGGGCAGCTTAAATTGTCATGGAACAGTAGAAACTGTAGTTACATTTGTTTGAAACTAATGTAAAGTGGGACTAATTCAAACCCAGGAGGGAGGGAGCAGAAGAGCTTGTTTGGTGCAAGCGCGCCTGACTGGGGATATATTTTTAAAATGAATCGAAGTCAGATCACCTTACTGAAAACAGGTTAAACATAGTGGACCTTACAAGTGACAGCATCCCCTTCTTATCATAATCAAATCACCTTTGAGAAATCTAGCAGAAAAGGTTATATTGTTTCACATTATAGATTGTTATCTGAATTAACCTTCCACTCCAAATCAAAGAATGCCAGACTGATACTTTTGTAAGTTAATTAAACGCTCTCCAAACAAGCGATCGTTACTCAAAAGCCTTAAGATGTGAAAGTTAGATTATGGGTGAGAATTCACTAGATTATTGATAACATAGCTCTAATTAAAAGCAACTGTCATGAAAACAGATTTTTCCCCCCTGTATTTCCCTAATTAAATAAAACTAAAATCCACCCCTTTAGTTATGTTCAGCTACAAGAGTTTCTGAATATTTCCGATGCAATCAATTGGAGACTTTTGGAGCACGCTCCGCAGATGGCCGACGCTGACTGAAAAAGCACTCTGCTTTTTGGATGCCTTACCTCAGACTGGAGGTAAATACGTGCTGTGTGCTGGAACGAACACGAATCTGGTGGTATTACAGTCACAGTTACCTCACTCTCAAATGGCTACTACTGTCTACAGAGAAGTGAAATGTGAGAAACAGGTGAACAGAAAATGAAAAACAGCTTCTTTCTTTTTTTATTAACTTATTATTGCTAAGAGCAATAATACTTAGCTTTCTACGCATTTCTACAAATAAACATGGATTTAGTTAGACTAGTCAATACTAACTTGTCTCCCCAGCTCCCTCTGGGGGCTGGCACTCACTCTTGTTTTGAAACTCACCATGTGAAAAAGGTTAACTCTCAGAATAAGGTTTTTGTTTATAATAAGCTTCCATGGGCAAAGGCTGTAGCCTAAATGCAAACAAGCATGTGGTTTCAGTAGCCAGCTGCAGATCTTTCTCCTTGGTTTCTAATCAGAAAGAAACCTCCCTCCCATTCCACAGCTGCAACATATATAAGGGACCGGGCTCCAAGACTCTTTTTTTTCCCTTGAGTATTTTAGGGGAGGTGGTTTTTTTAGCTGCAACCCTAAAGAGCATGGAGAGTACTTGGAGAATTTGTGTGTGTTTCTATTGTTGTCTTCATTGTCTTTTGTCTAGTATCCAGTGTTCCCCCCACTCCAGGGGTCGTGGAGTCTCTGACAAGACCTCTGGGTTATTGGTAGCTTCTGAGGATGATGCTGGTGAGCTAAATCCATTGTTACAGCTGCCAAAAGGTGTGAGACGTGGATATGCCCTCCTGCCTCCCCTTCTCAAGGTGCTGTCTGACCGGGGACGCCAGAACTGGGAAAGTGAGGTCCCCAGGCTACAGCCGGACTCCAGAGCCCTTCGGTATATGAAGAGACTCTATAAGATGTCTGCTACCAAGGAGGGAATCCCAAAGGCTAACAAAAGCCACCTCTATAACACTGTGCGACTTTTCACTCCGTGTTCTGAATGCAAGCACCATCACAGGGACCTAATGAAAGGTAGGTGCGGGGTGACCTGAGTTGCAAAGGTTAAACAGGGGTTTTCTGTGTGTTCTGTGCTTGCAGTGTAATATAAAAATACCCAATTTCTTTAGAATGTTGCAGTTTTAATCCTGATGGCTCTTCTCTTAAAGCTCGGGAGTTTTTCATAACCTACTTCTCCTTGAATGGCATTAGACACAGACTTCCCCACAGTTTGGGAATTGCCACACAAATGTTCAAGTATGTTCAAGATGATACTGGCGTTTCAGACTGACTCATTACAAGTCAGAGAAAACTCCATAATCAGTTCTAAGTAAAGGAAGAAAAGTGAAAAGAATGGTTAGGCGTAATGGGCATGACGTTTCTTTCTATTGCCCATCTCGGTTTTGCTTTTTTCAAGGCCACAAAAACACAGTGTTGTAACGAGACTTGTAACAAATGCCCAGAATACCATTGCAAGGTGACTTTTCTCCTTGCCTTGTATGTTTGCCTTTGTATGTATGACCCAAATGTGTGACTATCCTGAAGGGAAGAGTAAAACTACTTGTAAATCAGGCTCAGGACTGAAGCACAAGGATAGCTGGGCACTTTGCAACTTACCATGCTTTCATGGCTTTCTCAAACGTGGCCCGCTCACAGCAAGAGCGGCCAGAAATCCTTGCCTCTAGTTCTACTTATGTGGCCGCTGAGAAGCGATCAGAGTTCTCCTGACTTGGATCTTTTCACTTGGAAAGACAGAACCTTAAACACAAACACTTAAACGCTGTTGTGCACAGTAACAGCACTTTGAGATTGAGGTTCAGTTAAGGGGTATTCACTATTGAAAAATAAAATAAAAAAAAGTTTATGGCTAAAATTTCCTGGCATACTATAATCTGCCAACTCAAATATATTCACAATTAACGGTTAATCTCGTGATTGTATATCTTAAATGTAGTAATAATTAAAGTATCAGCCCAAATCTGAACCAACTTCCTCCAACTATTGAGGCTGTTAAAATCTGTTAAATTTGTTAAAATTTGTGATTGTAGAAAAATTCATTAATATAGGAAATGTAAGTTTATCAAGGTCTACAGAGCCCTCGTGATTTCTGATTGTTTGGCCTATGTAAGCTTAAAGGGATCTCTTGATGCATTTGTGTGGTCAAAAATGAACAATTTCTAATTTACAGAAAAAAATACAGTGGTGAGTAGTAAAAAACCCAATGTATTAAACATATGCTATGTCCACATCTGGAAAACAGGCCAGGAAATGGGTTCATCAATCTCAAAATAAGATAGAAATTGGAGCAAATTCAAAGAATGCCAGAAACATTTTTAACATCGGGGAAAGGATAAGAGTAGTGTATCTTACCGTGGGGGTGAATGAGACAGAAATGTGTGGTCAGAATAACTTGGAAGCTCTGGTTCTGCTGCCTAAAAAAGCAGAGAGATACTCATGAAAGAACGATAATTTTTTTAAGTACTGCTAATAAATAAATTTCTGCCTTGCTATTACTCAGACTTGCTGGCAGCTCCTGGTCAAGAGATTTAAATAGGAAAAAATATGTGAGTAGGAAGAATAACTAGTGTTAAACTTTAAAACTTTAGCTATTTCATTTCATGGCTTGTATAATCTGGAGTGTGTAGTTCCTGTCTCAACACTGAAGACAACTGCTAACTTCCTCCTGTACCGGGTTTTTAATGAAATGAATCCTAGTACCTCTTAAAATTGTGGGTTTTCTTGGTTTTGTTGTCATATCTTAACTTTTAAATCCTATGCCCCTGACCAAAGTAGAAATTCCATAAAACAGAAGTAAGGCAGGGCATCTAAACTGTTTCCTTCTGCTGCCGAATTATTTCTGCTTATTCACTACATGACAGCATCTATGTCTAGGGGGGTAATTAAGACGCACTAACTCTACAAGGTTTTGTTTCCCTTCTCAGGAGATGTTCACTCGGTGGATTTACTCTTCAACCTGGACCGTGTCACTGCTCTAGAGCACTTACTCAAGTCTGTCTTGCTCTATTCCTTTGACACATCGGTTCCCATTTCTCCTTCCGTTACGTGCACGTGCCATTTATCTGTTAAGGAGCATGATTTTTCTGGCCAAGTGTGTCCCAGCTTTTCACATTCTATAGCTTTTAGCCTGCACTTTGAAGTTAGAAAACGCAAGTGGGTTGAGATTGATGTGACTTCTTTTCTCCAGCCTCTAATTGCTACTAAGAGGAGGAACGTTCATATGGCTGTGAACTTCACTTGTCTGATGGGTGATCCACAACAGAACACTAAACTGGAAAATCCCATTAACGTGTCACTGGTTCCCCCTTCTCTTCTTCTTTACCTGAATGATACCAGTGAGCAAGCTTATCACAGGTGGAACTTGCTTAGACACAGAAGGAAAAACCCAGTGCAGCCCAGGCGAAGGAACAGCCTGCGTGTTGATCCCGTGGGTGACAAAGGAACGGAGAATTCACAGGGTAAAAGGGCCTCTCGACAGCGAAGAGAGGAGAATCTGAAAGAAGCACCAGCGACTCCACCTTATAATTTGAGCGAATATTTCAAACAATTTCTGTTCCCTCAAAACGAGTGTGAGCTTCACAACTTCCGCCTAAGTTTTAGCCAACTAAAATGGGACAAGTGGATAATCGCACCTCACAGGTACAGCCCGCAGTATTGCAAAGGCGACTGCCCGAGGGTGGTCGGGCACCGTTACGGCTCTCCCGTGCACACCATGGTACAGAACATAATATACGAGAAGCTGGACTCAACTGTCCCGAAGCCCTCCTGTGTTCCTGCCGAATACAGCCCACTGAGCGTCCTGACCATAGAGCCCGACGGCTCCATCGTCTACAAGGAGTACGAAGACATGATAGCTACCAAGTGCACTTGTCGGTAGTGGGTGAACCCCAATCAGTTTTACTCCGGGTTTGGGTATTTTGGCGTTCTCAAAGTCCCTGTAGTTATAATCAACTGAATAGCGTTTGTGTAATTCCGATAGCTCTACAGAACCAGTTAGGGTTTAGCATGGAGTTAGGTGTTTACATCATAGCACTTATTTTTGTAGCCACTCAGCTTTTCTAGAATATGAAATTAAATGTAAATAGTATCTTTTTATTGGAATGTTGCATTTAAAAATGAAAAAGGTTTCAACTACCAGATGTCTATTTTAAGCTGTTTTGTTATAGATTTAAAAATAAATAAATGCTCATCANTTTTTTCTGTTGCACTCTTTGGGCTTTCTCGGCTATGGGTGGTAAGGATTTAAGGGCAGCTGAGGGGTAACTTGTGAAAACGCACATCAATGAACTATTTGCGTAAGACTCGGCACCAGCTTATTGCCAAGCTGGTAAAAACACACGTGCGATCCAGTTCAAGAACAAATCACAAGCTGCTCATGGGGTGAGGGCGCTGGATTCTATGTGTGGAACTACACTGCCACTTGCTTCTGAAGGATGGAGAGATGGAGATGGGGTCAATGCTGTCAGCTTTTAAAAAAAAACAACAAAAAACCACACCAAAACAGGGCTTTGAGAAGCCTATTAATTTAAAAGCTGTTAAATTGCTTTAGTAGTCTGAAAACGTGGGGCCACTGCCTCGCTTCTTCTCACAATAAAATTGTAGGTAACAGTGCCTTATTTCTATATGCTTTCAAACCAAAGTTTTACTACAGTTAATGTATTTTCTCCTAGACTTTTCTAGTTTTAAGAACGTTGTCAAAAATGCTGGTTTCAGGCTAGGGGCCTGAGCTAAGAGGGCTTTAGATGGGGCGCACACACATAAAGCCAGCTTTGTAGGGCTTTTTTTTTTTTTTTTTTTTGTTTTTTTTTTAAATAAAAGGATGTGGAGCAGCACTGTCTTTTAAAACTTGTTGAGAACAGCCTTTAAATGATGACTTGCTAAAGCACTGATACATAACTGCCTTAACTTTCTATGAGAAGCCACCTAAGCAGACCCTAACCTTAGATCCCAGCCTGTGCAATTCCGCAGGGCTGGGGCTGGGAGTTCAGCCCGGCAGGGAAAGGGCTGAGCCCGAGGGGACTGTGTGTGACAACGGTACTCGGTGTTACGTGACGCTTCTCCGAGTCTGAAGCGCTCTGTAGAGGCGCGATACGATCTGGCTGTCAATCATATTGACTTCTGTCAAAATGAAGCCCCCAGCTGAAGGTTGCATTAGCCTGGAACCGTTGAACTGAAAATTGTGCTCGCTTTGGCTCTAATTGAAGGTACATTTGAAATAAATACCAAAAGCTCAAGGCAAGTATCTTGGTATCGAACAAAACGATCCCAGCCTGTGGTCACCGCTATGTCTGACTGGTTTAGTTCCAGTTACCCAATACCGTGTCACTCCTGCCAGTCGCTTTCAAAGGGTGGGAATTCAGCTTCACCGAGCTGCCGAGGAGGAAAAGAAAACTAATTCTTAATTAATTAATTAGTTAATATCTGGCATAAATGGAAAGGGCTATTGAAGACCAAGTGCCGAAGTCGAGCTGAAGAAGCTGCAGTTTTGGGTCAGGTAACAGGTAACCTCAGCAAGGGATTAAAGGTCGAGAGCGCGTCCTCCCGGGCGGACTTATGTCGCTACACCTTCTCCAGCCCGCAGAGATACTTACGCTAATAATAATAGTAATTCTAACACTCAAGACCGCTTGCTGTAATGGTAGGAAACCATCGCGGCCACAAAAAAGCGGCCGTTCCTCTGGGGATAAGCTCGTATTTGGTATTAGCGAGAGGATTTTTAAGCGCGTGTCCCACCCTAAAGGAGGCCGTAGCGCCTCGTCTTTGAAATGCTCCCACTTAGGGGGAGTCTCTCCGGGATTAAATTATTGCAATTGCGGTGTATACCAAGTGCGGGTTTATGGGGGAGCGGGCGCAAACGGCGGGCTGAGCTGTGAGGGAGCGCCTGAGGGAACGACCGCCGCCCCGGAAGCGGAAGCGCCGTCTCCGCTTCCTGTTCCGGGTCGCGCGGCGGCGGCGGCAGCCCCGGTGAGGAAGGTGACCGGCCGCCGCCATGGGCCTGCACTTCGGTAACCTGGCGCGGGTCCGCCATGTCATCACCTACAGCCTTTCGCCCTTCGAGCAGCGCGCCTTCCCCAACGCCCTCTCGCAGGGGCTGCCCAACGTCTGGCGGCGCTTCAGCTCCCAGGTCTTCAAGGTGGCGCCGCGTGAGTACGGCGGGAACCCCCTCAGGGGCGGCCTGAGGGGCCGGGTCCCTCCTTCCCGCTCCGGAGCGGGGGTGTGGGAGGCCGGGGCGGGCGCGGGGTCCCTTGGCACGGAGGGCCGGTGGCCGAAGCCTTGCGAGCGTCCCCTTTCCCTTGCAGCCTTTGTGGTAGGCTATCTCCTCTACTCCTGGGGAACGCAAGAGTTTGAGCGGCTGAAGAGGAAGAACCCCGCCGACTACGAGAACGACCAGTAACCGAGTTAACGAGGAGGCTGTTACCTCGCCGCGCTATCGACTTTGTCTCTCTCTGTTCACATGACTAGAAGGGTATTAAGAGGGAGATAAGTCCTGTCTAATAAACCTTAACTTTGCCCCATGACTTTGTGTGGAATCGGTGTCTTGAGATGTTTAAGGCGAGCGGCATCGAGTCTCTGTCTGGTTCGCTCTGTTCAGGGCGATAGTCGGGCTAAAGGTCTGAACGCTCGGGCATTTCCAGCTTTTTCTGACTCCCGTTTCTTTGAAACCTCACTCGGTATAACCAGCGCAGCCTTCAGCTGGAGGTGATTTGAACTAACAGATCATTGCTCCCTCTATCTTTCCATCGCTGGCCACTTCTTTTTCCTTTAGCCTTGATATCTGTGAAAAACAAACAGGCTGCCTGATTTGGTATTGACCAAAACTGCGTGAGCTGGCTGGGGATTGAAGGTGGACCCTGACCCTCTCTGCAGAGGCTCTCCCTTCGCGAGGAGCCCTGGCAGAAGGCAAGGGCTGACGGGCACCAGCTGCACCGGGAGAGGTTTTGCCTCAATGTAAGAAAGGCAGTTTTTGCCATGAGAAGGTGCTCCCGGGGATGGGGGGAGCCCCCGTCGCTGCAGGTTTACGTGTGACCAGGCAGGGTGCCGGATCATCTCCCGGCTCCCTTCCCACAAAGGGCTGGATCAGATGGTCTTGCGAGGTCCCTTCCAACCAGGGCTGTTCTGTGGTTCTAATTACCTAGCTGTATCAACCACTGTTAATTGGATGATTAACTGCAATTCTGGTATCTGATTAGTGTTAATAGGCTGGATTAGAAGCTGCTTCCTGGAAACTACCAGGAGAAACAAGACTGTTCAATACCTGAAGAGGATTTAAAAACAAATGCTGGTAGTCAAGTTACTGCAGTATGTGAGAAGGAAATTCACCCTGAGGCTCAGAGCATAGAAACAACCTTCACTGTTCGAAGTCCGGAACATCCAGCTGGTTCCTTTATCCCATTTATTTTCCCCTTTCAGTCTTCAGCTGACTGGCTCAAGCTCATGCCCCACGCAAAGCAACACGGTTACCTCCCCGTTGTGCCATTCCTGTAGCTGGTACCGAGTTTACCTTACCGCAGGGCAGGAGGGACGTTCCCTTCTGTTAGTGTCTCGCTGTGCTCAGGCCTGGGCTGCCTGGAAGACAAAGGTGCTCAGTCTCTCACTTGAGGAAGTCGGGGGTGTGATTTTTTTTTTATAGCTGAATGCTTTACTCTTCTGGGGCTCTTAACATAGCTTTTAAAAAGCACATGAGACTCGGCTCAGTCTTGGGACATTCCTGCCACTCCTGTGTCTACTCCAAATACAGGCTGAGGTTGGCACAAACTGCCCCTCTGCCCCGCTCGG
>VZTV01048276.1:1791-12767 GCA_013400875.1 Anhinga rufa
CTCATCTACCCAAAATACTGTTGGTTTTCTAATTGTATCAGATACTCTACTCAAAATGATAGAAAAGCAAAATGTCTTTATCCCACTTATGTTCTTCTACCATCCTGATTATAAAAGAACTCTTATTAGGCCTCTCTATGAAATGTTTGTACCGTCTTGCAGATATTGAGACACTCATGTCTCCACTCTCATAGTAAAACATTTTAAAATGTTTATTGTTCTCACTTAATTTTAAAAATGAGATTTCCATAACGATATGCTGCTGGATCATCATACAAATATCACGTACAGCACTGACAGTGGAAGTGTAAAGACCCATCTGTGCTACTAATTTTTTTTTCCGCCCACCGTGTTTTATGTTTGATAGTTAGAGCATTTTAACCTTAGTGGTTGTCTAATATTTCTTTGTGAGGGGTAACCTATAGGGACTAATTAGAAATAATAATTCTTTCCCTCATATGCTGAAAATAAGAGATCAGATTTAGGATAAATGAATTTAGAGATGTGATTCATAAAATGTAATGAAGCAGTCAAAATTATTTTTCAGTCAAGAAAATAATTTGTAATACATTGGGTTCCACATTAGAGACATCCCTTTTCCAGGTTCTGGCTGACTGAGCAAGTCCTGTCCTGCGCTCTGCAGCCTTGATAGGTCAATAGAGGTGGGAATCAAAGAAAGAAACATGAGAACTTTCCCCTAGAACTAGCAATAAAACAGAGACTGATGATAGGATGGGACCCATATTGAGCTCTCATTAGCATTAACAAGTTTTGTATTTGACTTTGAGAGAAACCAGCCCATCATGTTTGAGTGGGTAGCTTTGCACTGTGGTGCTTTGAGTACCCTATGTTTGACAGATGTGTGAATGCATGTGCATACATATGAATATATAATGTTAACCATCATGAAAGTAGCCTGCCAGTCTTGGGCATGTGTGAGTTCCCTGCCCGCCAGGATGCATGCAACAGCAAGCAGTATGCCTTTGCTGAGGATACATGCTGTTATGTGTTTCAGAAGGGCGATAGATACGTCATGGCAGCTTGCCACTGGCTGGCCACGTGCTCCTGCAATTGTAAGATGGTTTATGTGCTGGATGTAAAGATAGAACTACTTTTTCTCATCCCCATCCAGAAAGTTCAGGATTTTTCAAAAGCTAAATTTTTGTGTTCTGCTTAAAGTACCTATTTCTAATGATGGGATAGAGGAATGAAATACTGAAAGCTGTTGGAAGACGTGAAAGATTACCAGATGCTGGTTAGAACAGCATGTTGCTAAGTAGTCAGGCAGAGAGAGGATGGCAACTTCAACTGCAGTCCTCTGTGAAAATGCTCCCACAGAGATCTGCTTGTTAACTAACACCAGAAAATAATAGCAGGGAAGCTGAAAAAGCAGCTGGGATGGTGAATGCTTTACTGATGAGGGACCACCGGACACAGAATAGTGCAAAGTGTGTTCTGGCTCTGGGAATGTTATGCCTCTCTCTGGCATATGGCCTTTGGAGAAATTATAAAGAGGAGACGCCTACCATAAGCATCAAAGCTGGGATGTTCCTCTGAGTTGTCTGGAAGCCCAAGTGGGTGTTCTTCATCCTGTGCTGGCTGCTTTCTCCAGCACTCTCTCCTTCTCTCCCCATCCTTTTCTAACATCCTTTTCATCTCAGGTTCATCTACACCCACCTCTCTTGTTTCCTTTCCCGTCTGTCCTCCCTCTGAACTCACCCAGCAAAATAACCACAGAACTAACAGAATACCTCACCAAGGAAGGCTGCAGCCTGCATCTGAATGAAGGAGAGGCTTTGAGACAGCAAGTGGCACCACTTGGAGCTGTTTCTTTTTATCACAAAGCATTTTAAAAACTTAGGGTTTGGGCTAATCCAGTTGTAAGCCCCTAGTAATAAATCTGTCACATAATACATTGCATATGGCACTATCAGTAACAATATAGCTAAATACTAAATCGCAAAGAAATTTCTAGGGAAATTAAAATCTGAAGATTCCAGAGAGAAAAGCAGATTTGACAGCATTTGACAGTATTGATGCATACAGCTAGTAAATCTATACATGAGTCAGATGGAATCATATCCAACTGTGAACATTTAAAAATAATGCATGTGTGATGTGGTATAGCTAAAATGCCAGGTCCTGAGCCTACAAACACCTGTACATATGCCTGACTTGAGGAACGTGAGGAGGTTCTCTGTGGGTCAGGACCTTGGAGAACTCTTGTGGAAAAGGGATGATTGTGAGGCTAGGAGAAGACAAGACGTGCCTGGTGTTACACCTGGACTCAGTATTTGTGAGTTCAGTGATGTCTAACCCCAGAATTTTCCATTCTTCTGTTTTCGATTTGTGGTAGAGGCATATGCTTCTGAAGTCTTTCTGTAGTCATGAGACTTTGTGCTTCCTGTGAGGCATGCTTTGGTAATTTTAACACAACTTAATTTAAGCACACTGGAAAAAGTAGTATTTAAAAAAATTTCCTTTGATCTGGGGAATGCCACCAGGGTCCAGTGTAAAGGTAGTTTTACTGAAACTACCTCTAGGTTACTTGGCTCTATGTTCCTTAATATTTCTTCAAATCAATGCCATTCTAATTTTCTCTCCTTTACACATTAGCTTCTGATGAGTCTATCCCCAAACTGCTAAAGTCCTCTCTGCCAATCCTTGTCCTTTCATCTACATATCAAAATTCTATTTTTTCATAGAAATTGTATGTTTCTATCGACTCACTGGCTTTCAGTCTCCTTAAAGCATGTAAATTCAGCAATGAGCTATTGTGTACTTCACCAATGGCTCAGTTGCTACCCATGCTTACTGTATTTTGGACACTTTCCACTGAAGTCCCATTCAAAACTGGTGACTTGGTACGCAGATGCTGAGTTCAGACTTTTGCTGCTTTTAGTGCTGTTTATACTGACCCAGCTGACAATGCAGAAAGGTTTCAAGTCCAACCTAGTAAGGTACTTATGCACTGGGAAGTTTTGGAGATTTTCTCTTACCTGTTCTAACATTGGAGCAGTTTAGTTCTTGGTAGCTGTGTTGTAGGGCAGCCAGGTATTCCCATAACTTACCTTGGCTTGCTCAGAGCTAATGGAGGTTAAAATAACTTAACTGGAATAGCAAAAGACCTCCAGGAGGATATGTCTTGTTGTATGTAACAATATGAAGATTTCCTGGTATTTGGCTTCAATACAGCCATGCAGTAGGAATAATGGTGTAACAATCTGTGTACAATAAACTTCTTTATTCCCTAACTGCACAAATAATGTTTAAAGGTATGAGCATATGTTTGCATCAAGATCTTTTAAATATATATAGATATATATATGCTGGCATCTCTACAAGCAGTATATGGCTTTACCTTTTAATACTTACTTACTGTTCCCACCTCCAGACAAGTACATGTATGTTAACAACTTTTTGTTCATGAGAGATTTCTCTTCAAATTAATGCAAAGAGGAGAGAGGCTGACCAGCTGTGAGAAATCAGATCTCTCATACATAAATTGTGTACCTAAGATCTCCTTCTGGGAGTTGTTTTGAGTGTTACTTCACATGTAGCAGATATATATTGGTAATTGCTGTATAATGTCCTTTGAACGTGTTTGTCTCTGGGCTGCAAAGATACAAACGGTATCTCAAGCAGTGTTTAAGTAGGCACTGATTTAAAACCTCTGGTGTCTACAGTTCTAGTCTAAACTGGGGTAACAGATGGTTTCACAGCCAAACGGCTGCACCAAGGCTGTGTGACCCAGTAGCTTGTGGTGTTGATGTGGTGACACCTTTGGTCCTCTCCTCTTTGCCCTGATACTTCCCAACCTGGTGGGAGGAGGTCTGCAGCACTTTGTGCTCTGCAGTTTTGTTCTTTGTCAGGCTCTTGACTGATAGGTAAGCTTGGCTCTCTAGGGAGACTTTTGGTTTGAGTGATAGCAGGAGTGATCTTGGATGCATATTATCAGTCCCTTTGAGAATAGTGTGGTTTTATGTTACACCTCCAAGGGATTTCTCAGGAACTTTTGGAGCCCTGAGCAGGGTTCTAGCTTGTGCAGGTCTAATCTCTGGTAGCAAAACTAAATATATCCAGCTTTTATAAGATACTGTCTTAGTAACTTTGCAGAGGATTGGTACCGAGGTCAGAGCCTCTGGCTGAGCTCTGGGTCCTGGTCTCATTTCTGGTCAGAGAGGTTTTAATGGAGCTAAATTCTGTGGGGCTCAGGAATTTGTCAACCCTCTCTGAAGGGGGTGTTGTAGAAGGAGCGTGGGAGCAAATAAAAGAAAGCTAATTCAGTAACTCTGGGCGAAAAAAACCTTCTCCCTTGTTTTCTTTCTGCTGTCTTTCTCCCTTGTGTTTCTGTTTTCTTTCTCCCTTGTTCTGAGCCTCCTCAGCCGGGGCATCTCATGTCACTTGGCTAAAAGATGCAGTTTCCTCCTTTATCTTAGAAGATGACAAACAACACAGGGGTAGTGGTAGCTGAAGCCAGAAGCAGTTACGTGGATAGTAAAATCAGGGGATGGCAACTCACCAGGCCTATCCTTTGTGTCTGCTTAGAAATACAGTGGGGAAAAAAGGACACTCTTGTGGATGGGCGTACTCTTCTCTCGGTAAAATACTGGCTGGATGGCTGAGCCCAGGGAGTCGTGGTGAATGGAGCTAAATCCAGTTGGTGGCCGGTCACGAGCGGGGTTCCCCAGGGCTCAGTTTTGGGGTCAGTCTTGTTTAATATCTTTATCAATGATCTGATGCGGGGACTGAGTGCACCCTCAGTGCGTTTGCAGGTGACACCAAGTCGGGCGGGAGTGTCGATCTGCTGCTCAGGGGTAGGAAGGCTCTGCAGAGGGACCCGGCCAGGCCGGATCGATGGGCCGAGGCCAATTGCATGAGGTTCAACACGGCCGAGGGCCGGGTCCTGCACTTGGGTCACACCAACCCCACGCAACGCTCCAGGCTTGGGGAAGAGCGGCTGGAAAGCTGCCAGCGCAGAAGGACCTGGGGGTGCTGGTTGAACATGAGCCAGCAGTGTGCCCAGGTGGCCAAGGCCAACAGCATCCTGGCTCGTGTCAGGAATAGTGTGGCCAGCAGGAGTGGAGAAGTGATCGTGCCCCTGTACTCGGCACTGGTGAGGCCACACCTCAAATCCTGTGTTCGGTTTTGGGCCCCTCAGTATAAGAAGGACACTGAGGTGCTGGAGCGTGTCCAGAGAAGGGCAACGAAGCTGGGGAAGGGTCTGGAGAGCAGGTCTGATGAGGAGTGGCTGAGGTAACTGGGGTTGTTTAGCCTGGAGAAGAGGAGGCTGAGGGGAGACCTTATCACTCTCTGCAACTGCCTGAAAGGAGGTTGTAGTGAGGTGAGTGTTGGTCTTTTCTCCCAAGTCACTAGTGATAGAATGAGAGGAAATGGCTTCAAGCTGCATCAGGGGAGGTTTAGATTGAATATTAGGAGAAATTTCTTTACTCAAAGAGTGGTCAGGCACTGGAATGGGCTGCCCAGAGAGGTGATGGAGTCACCATCCCTGGAGGTATTTAAAAGACGTGTAGATGTGGCACTTCAGGGCATGGTTTAGGAGGCATGGTGGTGTTGGGTTGACGGTTGGACTAGATGATCCTAGAGGTCTTTTCCAACTTTAATGATTCTATGATTCTAGAATTTATATTCTTAACTTATTTTATTACACAACTGTCCAAAGGCTGGAGTATATATCCAGTTTTGAGCTCTGAATTTTTCATATGTATTTCAATAATTTTGCTAGGAGATCTTTGTTCTCAAATCAGCTTGAGAGTGGTAGGGGTTAAAATGAGTGAGAAAGTAAAAGGGAAACATCAGCCACTGAGAAATGTACAACTTTTTTTGTCCAAACCTAAAAATTTTATTTATTTGAATTTCCTTGACTGTTATATCACTTGCCCAGTTTCTCCTAGTCTTCCACCACTGTTACATCCTAAAATACTGATGCCAAATAAGAAAATAAATTATTTTTTTTCTTGGCTAAATGCTGACTTATGCAAAGATGATATACTGACTGGAGAAAACTTCTGGTTTTGAGGATATTTTAATGTGGAATCCTGTATTTCCTAGCTGAAATTGTTCAATTGAGTATTCAGTTTGTGTAGTAGTTTCTAGATTCTCAGTTCATCAAAATTATGATGACAGTGCTGAAGGGAAGACTAGTTGTGCACTAGATGTTTATTAGGACTCCGTAGTGTTTACCAAGAGTTTATGAGTACAGGGTTGTACGACACAGCTGAGGCACACAATGTAGTTTTCAGCTGAAGAGGGCTGCACTGAAAAGCTCTATGCCAGCTTCTGTTAAACGCAGCTTGTATTTCTCCACTGCAGACATCAGATTTGTAATTCCCCCCCCAGTTCTACTGATACATGAAAATGAGCATCTGGAGGCTATTCAGGATAGAAGAGGTGGCATCAAGTGGCTTAGTCATATGCAGTAGATTTTTTTAAGATGTGCAGTTACTCTCTCTGTAGTATTGAATACACTTGTTTCCAGTTCACAGTATGTTCTTCACCGGGAGAAGAATTGGGAGGGGCATTACCTATTTTGAGATGGTTAAATGTATAGTTAAAATGGTTCTAATTTTCTTTCTTTTGTCAATACACCTCTGAAAATACACTTAATCGCAAAGGTAGGTTATTTTTCTAGAGATATTGGTGGAAGATTGTTATACTATTCTTGTAGTTGATTTGCATTTTTAATTGGCAAAAATCTTCTCAAGATAAGGAAGGTAATTCATGTGTTTCATGACCAACATCTTATGATGTCCAAGTACTTAAGCATCTCATCAAAACAGATAGCCTGAAATTTCACTTCCAAGACTCTGTGTCCAGTACGTAGATTTTTGGAGGGTTGTCACGTACTCACATTGAGGATTCTGATTTTTAAAATTTGATTCCTCTTTTTCACTTCAAGAGATATGAGACTGGCTCTTTATATGCAAAACTCATTATTTGGTCCATTTTCATTATTGTCTGCATGTATTTCTAACCTGTATGTGAGGATCCTGAAGGCAGAAGTGTTCAAAGCGTAGTCTTAATATCTTTTTGGAAGGGCATTTCTTCTTTACTTAAATAAATACACCAATAGGCATTCATAAAAATAACTGTTACTGTATTTCTGGAGGACTTTGATTTAGTATGAGCTAATGTCTGGAGCAACTTTCTTGAAGTGAGGAACAAGAAGGAAAGGCACATCTGTTGCACCTAATTATTTCTTTTGTATGTATATGCTACATGAATATAATTGAAGACGTGGAAGAAATAGGATACTATTACATAGAAACTTTGTATATTCTCTGTGTTTCCTGAGTGTGGCTGCATGTGAGTCTCATGTGTACTTATTTTCATAATGTCTATTCCAGTTAGAGATAGCTTTGGATCATTCAGCTCTACTCCTGTGGCTTCCTGTAGAAGGCTGTATAACCATTTTATTCTGGTAGAAAAATGTATTTGGGAACAGTATTTCTTTGGAGAATAAGTTTCATCTGCAGGCATTTCATTAAGCATTTATTTCTGTTCAAAATGTTTTATCTATTTTGCCCCATCTGAACTGTAGAACTAAGTGTAAATTAAATTTACATAGAATTTTTTTCAAAAAAATATTTCTAGTCTAATTATTCTTAATTTTTATGTATTTTAATGTGTGTAGTGCTGTAGTATTTAGCTACCAAGTAACCTAAATTGCCAACAGTCCCATCTGGAAGAACTGTTATTGCCATTCATCCACTTATAATTCCCACTGTATGGGATGTTCCCCTTTTTTCTGTGGTGGCAATACACTTTTTTTAATGCTCTGAGTACTAAAGTACTATTTTATATTGATTTCAGGAACTATAGTATGGAAAACCCTTAGGTCCCAGACTTTAATCCTTTTGATTGGAGCTAATGTATGTTGGACTACAGAAACACATGCAGTTAATTTTGTGGCCTTATTTGGGGGGGAAAAAATATGTGGTGCACAAGTTCTTTTGACTTCAACTTTAACACCTGGGATGGAGTAAGGATTTCATTAGTGTCTTAGTCAGAGGTTGAGAGCCTAAAAATATTTTTTTGGTGTGGAAAAATTTAAAATGCCAGATGATAAATATTGTAACATTCGTACATGATCACTTAAAGAAGGGAATCAAAAGACTTAGAGTAATGAATCCCACTGAGTCTTTGGGGAGATGAATAGACATGTGATAATTTAGCTCTCCTCTATTCATGGTCTCTCTGTGTGTAAACGTAAAGGAATCACTCGATGGTTCTTTTTCTACCACAAGTCAGAACTATGCTGAAAAACCAAAATGGCAACAAACAATTTGTTTCTTATTTTTGTGTTGACAGATGTAGCTGTGGGATACCAAACTGACACAGATTGCTCTTAAAAATATTTCTGGTCCCAGAAAAGAAGTCCCGGTTAAAGCAAGACAAAAATCATTAGTCTTCGGTTTATGATAGCTTAATTACTTGCTGCAAAATTAATTGTTATAGTCAGAGAATTATGGTGTTCTCTTGAATGAATAGTGTCCAGTAGAATCAGACAACTGTAGTGTAAACAAATTAATTTAGGCTTTATAAGTGGGATTTTTAAAAAAACATTCACTGTTTTCCCAGTTATCATCCCAGTTAGGTTCCATTCTGGTTGCTTGAGGAAAATGAGATCCCATAAGCAAAAGCAGCTGGAGTTACAAAATGTTTTGAGTAGTAATCTTTCCATGATAATTCCATGTAAATTAAATAGGAGACAATGTATTTTTTTAACATATATTTGAACACAAACTAGGTACTCTTATAGCTGCTCAAGCTGAATGTAAAGAAAGTAATACGGATTGGGGAAAGTATACATTTTAAGTTTTTGCTTTATCTGTTCATGATTGTTATGCAGGCTTCTGAAAAATCAGTTGTTATTATTTGCCAAAAGAATTGAAGAAACTAATTTGAAGCATTTGGCTTCTTGTAAACCCTCAAACATAGACAGTCTTGGTTATGTTTGTGTGATTTTCAGGAGCATATACTCCTAAAAAAAAATGGAAACCTTTGGAGGGGGTAGACAAAAGTATGATGAGTAATACTCTTGTGTTAACCCAGACATTAAGAGTCTAGGTTTTCTCATTGTCCCACCAGGATGTGGTATGGAAATAGGCACAAATACCTGTTTAGGATGGAAATGCTTACAAACAACAATTTAGTAAATATTTCTGTGAGCAAAAGCTATATAGGTAAATGTCATAAGTGTCTTAAAAGCCCAAAGGAATAGAAACATGCTTAAACTTAACACCAGTTCAGATTTCAACGACAGTTTATGAACACTGCTGCAGAATATTTGTAAAAAAACCTTCTAAATATTTTCTGGCAAATATTATTTTCTGTGTGAAAGGGCAAAATGATGCATTTTAAGAAAATGAGTGCTGATTTATTTCTTTATACAGGATTTTTTCCCTGAAATGTAGCCTAGGGAATTTTAAATTCCATGCATATTTGTTATGTCAAACTGGAGTGACTAACATGGAATTCACAGCAGCTAAAACATTAATGAAGCTTTCCCTATAATTAAGGATGGCTCTGAGCTACTATTTGCTTATTTCTGTTAGTAATGGAGTAGTAGTGACCTTTAGTGAGGCTGATTAACACTTGTTCTCTTTTGCAATGCATTTCAGAATACTATAATAACAATAGAAAAATTAATGTCAATATATGCTATCTGCTAAAATACTATTAAAATTATTGCTCTTCTTGCCTCCATCTTACTCTTTTAGGTGTTAAGGTTGAACAAGGGCATGGGTTATACTTTAATTAATGTAACTGTCCTCTTTTCATACCAGGAATAGTCCTATTTAAAAGTCATTATGGTTTACTGTCCTTAGCTTGCATAATTGCTGTGCTGTCCATATCTCTATATGCTTTTATCTTTTATTGGAAGAGAAACAATATTATTTTATTCAGGAAAAGGTTTTCCCTGTCTTTGAGTTCAAAGAGTTATTGTGGTTTTGATGAAAAGGGAGCTGTTGCTTTTAAAAGATGTACTGACACTTAAAGGAGAGACAGAGAAAAAAGTAAATTGATGCTTCTGTGTTTTAAAACTGGCATATGGGTGAAGATGTTTGTTCAAAGTAGGAACTAGATCAAACCTGAATCCATTAAACCTAAAACTTTTAGTTATATTGAAAGACAGCAGTATGCACTCCCCAAAGGTGATGCTCTTTCCTTTTCTGACTCCGTTTTACTGTTCGGCAGTGGTAATCCAACCCAGGACTTTGTTTGCTTCTGGTATCTTTCCTGAGTCATCATTTGCTTTCATGTGGGCTGTCAGACACCAAATGATGGAGAAACCAAAGGGCCTGATCCTGCAGGGTGTGAAATGCCCTTAAGTAGTTTAGTTTTAAATAGGACAGCAGGCTTACAGTCTTCACAAGGATCCAAGGTTGGGGAATACCTGGAGGCCTTTTGGGAAGGCCAGGGAAGAGACAGGTTGTGCCTTGTGCCTCACAGCCACGATGGAGAGGAGCACTAAATGTTTGAGCTGATGATCTGACCTTTTAGATGTCAAATTTTCAAGTTATTTTCCTTTTGATTTTCCCTTTGCTTAATAAATGAATATTTTTTTTACTCTTAATTGGTGTGCTTGGTCTAACTGAGACTGTGTTTCACACCTGATTTCAGGAGACTATACAAATCCTGTAGTCCAAGCAAGACTCAGAGCTGTGTTTGTAAAATCAGATGGCTTAGTCGACACTAGCTTAGCTATTCATATTCCAGCTCAGGGCTTTGGAGGGTAGGGGAAGAAATGAGAGTGTTCGAGAAGTATCTTTACACATGGTTAATTTTTATATATATTTATTTTAGTGATTCTTTTCCCCCTCTGAACTGAAATGCAAGATTATATAAATTTAAGACCTTTAGCTGAAAGCCTTATTCTCTGTCTTGTGAAGTATTCTGTCCCATTTTGAATTATGTCCCTGTGTGCAGGTGAGGTGGTTAGAGATTTCTGA
>VZTV01048276.1:12924-26753 GCA_013400875.1 Anhinga rufa
AAGATTCCTCTTACTTTATAAAAGAAAAAACATAGCTTATGTATTTAAAAGGCGTGAAGAAAATGATTGCTCATGATTTTAGTACTTGCTGAAATTCCCATCCACTGTGAATCACATTGGCTTCTTCCAAAAGCAAGCTGAGCATGTAAATCCAAAATATTTCAGTGTACTTAAAGCACAAACTTTGGAATTTATTTTGCACTGCCTGACAATAATCTTTTTAATGGCTTTACAGCACACACAGAGACAATTTAATATTCCATTACTGCTCTGTTAGGAACTTTTGGTTAGAATCACAAACTTTTATGGGAAACTTATCTTTATTTTTTTTCTATAGATCCCCAACTTTAGACTGCTCTCTTTGCCAAAGAATCAAGGGAGAATCTCCAGTGTGATAGCTCACTGAGTGGCTTGGGTGAAGACATGGAGCTGTTCTGAGGGTTGGTAGGATGCTGGTGAGCCACAGAAGGCTCATCTTCCACTGCCTTCTGCTGAAGCACTGTCACTGCAGAGGAAAAACCCATACACCTGCATAGCTTTAAGACACTAAAAAGTGAAAACTGTGGAAGCAAAAATGAATTCTTGCTCCTTTGAAGGATTTTAAATATTTTTTCAGTCTTGTAATTGCACTTTCTTCAATTGCTTGGATAATGACATTGTAACAAAAGATTTTTTGGTATATAGTGTGAAATTCTCAGAAATTACAGCTGGTGACAGCATGATTTCCAGGATTGATTTCTGCCACGTAACAACAGTGTTGAAAATCTATTGAAAATCTGTTAAGAATTTCATTTGACAAAGTATACATGTTTGCTCATCTTTGCAGGTGTTTATGCTGACAGAATGAGTATGCTTCAGGTATTTAAATGTTACCTGGATAGAGATAAATTTAAACATTTTTAAAGTTAAGCCTGTTACTTGCTTTGCTGAATCAGGAATATAACACTTAAGTAGCTAGAAGCCAAAATCTGAAGTCAGTCAGTAGAATTTATTTATGCATGGTGGTTCATTTTTTTTCTGTTTAAGTTTCCACATTAGTTCTAATTGGAAAGATTGCTCCAGGAAAAAAAAAAAAAAGAAAAATGAGAACTAGGAGAATGACCTCACACTTTCAGATACCTGATGGTGAGCCTCACTGAAAAAATTAATTTTCTTTTTAAAGAAGGTAATACTAAGAATAAAAATCTTTAGAACTCTTTCTTCTAGAAACTTGGTAGTGTCCTTGTTAACCTTAACTCTTTTGAGGAAATTGTGTTTCTTAATATGCTAGTATATGTTAGGACTAACTGCACAAGAGACCTTTTTCTAGTAATAAAATACTCAGCTATTTGACATTATGTGCAAAATAATGTGTGTGTGTATATATATATTCTCTTGAAGAGCCTTCCTTCCTACCTGCCTTACTAAGATTAAGGAATTGTGTAGTTAGATAAATATGTGCAAAGAAGGAGGTTCTCTTTCCTGGCAGTCTCCTTGCATCCCATCTCCCCTGGACCACACTGTCTTCCCCAGAATTTCTCTGCTTATCTCTGATTCGGGGTGAATGATCTGGATGAGCTGTGTACGTATTACTCATAAGCAAGAATAGATAGGGGACATACAGAAGAAAATGGTGAGGCAAAATATTTGCATTTTTGAACACTGACCTGGTGAAAGGTCTCTTAAGGTGAAAAAGGGTGCATGAAGAAAAGTTTAAAGCCACAAAGAAAATTGTAGCTTACCTCACAGGTTGAAGTACCTGCATTCATTTTTGCCAGTTGTATCAGCTTAACAGGATCTAAGGTCCAAGTCTGTTGATTGTAGGATTATGGGATTTTTAGTACTTGTTTTAAGTCTGTGACTTCACTGAAACCAGGGTGTGTTTACAGAATACCTGTGCTGGCACAGAACATGTTTCAGAAGAGAAACTGGATGTCCTCACCACTGGGAATAGCAGTGGTCCTAGAGAGAAAGGGCAAGTGCTGGAGACGTGATGTATTTTAGCTATTCATGTCTCATTTGCGCTGTAAGTCTGCCATAGTCCTTAATTTGCTAAAACTTTTTCTACATTTTATTATTTGTAGGGAAGAGAGAAACTCACACAGGCAGGGTGTAGTTTAACTCTGCTGGAAAGCATGTGGATTGCTTTGTACTTGGGATGGAGAAGCCAGCAAGAGCTCGCTTTACCCAGCACCAAGAATTGCTTTATTTGTAAACAAAAACCCAAACCTGTTTCTTCAATTGCTTATAGAGGACAAAAAGGAAAGGTATTAAAAGAAAGACCCCAAACTCTAGGAAAAAAAGTTATTTCAGATCTCCATTAAAGTTGCAGTGTCAGAGAAACTGTGGTTAGTTTTTGTCAGTATGTCTAAAATTCACAAGTCTTGTTTCTCTGCGGATCACCTGTATCAATGTATTTTATCTGCACATTGATATTGTTCATGACTTTGGTGCAGAACAAGTGTCACTTTGTCACATTTGATACGTGTTTACACTTGTTAAGAATATGTGGGTAGTAAAAGTTTCATGATATTGTGAACTATTAACTTCTTACTTTAAACTACATCATGTTTTAGCCAGGCATCTTGCTCCCATGGAGCAATCTCACTTAAAGGAAAAAAGCAAGTGGGAGTTTTTGAGTTTTGGAGCTGATTCAATTTTGCTAGAATAAGAATTAGAGGTAAAATGAATGCAAGCAATAACAAAACTGAAAAAAGGACAGAAGTCCTACTATGGATGAGAAGTAGATAGTCTTCACTGGGCGAAGTGACAGCTGAATGAAATAAAGAACCTGTACTGGGAGGCAGAGCTATCTGAATTGATGTTTAAGCTTTTAAAAGCCTTTTAACAATTATTACCCAGTTTCTTGAAAAATTGCCTTAGCAACTGAATGTGAGTTGTTGAATACTGCAACAGCTTCTGTATCCATACAGAGACTTTCCTTACAGTGCTCCTTCACCTCACCAGCACAGCACTTTGACTTGAAGGAAACTTATTTTCTATGAATATTTATAGCCTGTTCTTTTAAAAGAAGTTTTATTGATTTGATTACTGCTCCCACAGAACACAGATGAAAAGAAACCACTGAAAGGAGATCAGCCTCTGTCTTGTCAATTCTTGACTATTACACATTTTATTAATGTCAGTCTAGGTTTTCCTGTTATTATTCATAGTTGAAAAAGAGAAGTTATACCTTAAGGTAATTGAGAGGGTTTTTTAATAAAATGTCTTTTTTTTTCAGGCTTGAGCCAGAACATTATAACCTTCAAAATAATATATTGACATTTCTGTGACACAGAATTATGGATTAGTGCTAAAAATCAGAATTTTGTAGGTTGGAATCCAGATAATACCAAAGGGAGTGCTGTGCTGAGCAATCACATTAAGTAAATAGCAGCACTTTGTGACAACATTGTTCCCAAATCACTGACTAAAACTAGTAAGAGAACTGGCTTCTAGAAACTATAGTGACTAGTAGAGAAATTACGCCTAATTTCTGTAAAGCAGAGATTTTCATTTCCATAGCAGAGCGCAGTTTAAAACAGAGGTACCATCACGTCTTTGTTATTGCACAGGGCACTGTCTTCAGAAAGATTCAAGCAGCAGTTTCATCAATTGCCTGTACAGAGAAGTATTTAACTTTTAAGTTGAAGAATTAACTTGGAGGAGGAGCATTAGTTGCATGCCCATAACAAGATCTACAGGCAGCAGCTTGTGAGCAATGGCTATAAGATATATTTATAGTATGTGCATGCGTGAAAGAATTAATGTATATATGTAACACAGAAATGTTGTGCTTTCACTGCAAGGGTAGTCATATTCAATTCATGCAAGTATTCAGATAGTCTTCTTCAGCCTTCAAATTCTCTTGCAGTGTGTTCAGGAATGTATGCGCATGTGTGTGTGCCCTGACAGAAGGGGAGTCCATAGATTTTGTAAGTACTCACAACAGATTTCTGTGTGGACTCGAACAAGCTTGACTGAGGTTCTTTGAGGACTTCAGATGCCAAGCTTTCCCTAGTTAAGGGTCAATGCAATGTGATTGCACAGTCATCAGCCACAGATTTAGTGTAGTTACGGACCTAAACGGTATAGAGAATTTTGGACTTTCCTTCCCTCTGTGCTTCAGTTATCTATTTGTAAAAAGGGGAATGGGAATTTTCAAGCTACTTAACAATGTTGGGAGGACAGTCACATGGAAGACTGAAAATGCCCTTATATATTACTAAGCAAAGCCATAAAACCCCATGAAATATTTATTTGTAAATATATATATGTATATGACATGAGTGTGCAGAAGTATATCAAACTTGGGAGTGCAGGACAGTTAAGAAGAGGAAATGAGAGGGGATCAGTGTAAAAATGCAGATGTTTCCAGACAGTGAACACGAATATGAAAGTTTTAGCATTTCTGCTGTATATGCAGAGATTTCCACATAGCCAGTATGGGGACATATAGTGCCTTTTTGTTTCATGATTATGTCCAGACCATTATTCATGCTAAAAGGAATATCTTATTTATCTATGAATAAGTGCGTATCTTTGCCTTGGCACTGATGGGCAGGCATGCATTTAAATGCTAATCTCTTGAGCCCAAATGGTGATCCAAAGGGAAAAAGCATCTTGCTACTAGAAATTCAGCAAGGTACCTTTCATAAAGATTTCATCAGATAGCTCCTCAGGGCCTGGAAAAAGCATCTTTTGATCTCTTAAAATCAATTTGACATTCAGTATCAAAACATACGTATGCCCTTTGAAAAAGGTAATCACTGTAACTGAGCTGCATAGTCAGGGTGGATGTGAACCTATGGCAATACCGCCAACGGTTGCACACAGTGTCTGGTGGCTGAAGGTTGAGGGCACAGCAGCTGGTTCACCTGACTCTGGCCTTGTGGGATTCAGCAGCAAGGAGCTCAGCCTCTCCTCTGAGTCTATGCAATCTTCTCAGTATCAAGTTTCTGTAATCCTTTTTTGTGTAATTAAGGGTGTGTGTGTTCACCAAGTTGTTTGTCTTTCAGTATTGAACTGTTTCATCAATTTTCCACATATCCAAACCTACAGCTGCGAATAGTTTCTCATATCTCAAAATATATGACATTATTTCAGTATAATCTTCGCTTTGTTTGCTACCTGGTGAATGATCCCTTGTGTAATCTGAGGTATGTCAAAAACGGTGAGAAAACATTTACTGGTATTTGAATTTACATTTTCCTATTTGGAAAGAAAATGTTTCAAACCTTCCCCAGACCTTTCAATCCCACTTGAGCTATTTAATATAAATGAATCATAAGTGGTGACACTTTTCCAGTTAATTTTGCAAGTAAAATCTAGTCCTACAACTCTCAAAAGCACCTGTAATCTCTCACATGAGAAATACTTATTTGCAGCCAACTAGTTTCAGTAGATGCCCTGCTTTGTCTAGGAATTATCTGTGAAATTATATTCATCTGGAATCTCTATTCTTCTAACTCTGCTTTGAAAATGTGGATCTAAAAGAGCTTTCTGAAAGACTGAGATACTGGTTAACTAGAAAGCAAAGGGATCTTTTTCTCTACTTAAAACAGGAATTAGATTTTTTTGTTTTCAAATTAGTTGCCAGTCTTCCTTTTTATGAAGGTTTGAATGCAAAGACAGTCTCATGTCTCATCTGAACAGAAGTGTCTTGTCAATTGTATGAGAATTTCTAGCATTTCAAAATTTTCTATATTTGCAATATAAGCTATCATTTGTCATGGGGGAAAAAAAAACAACTAGAAATTGAAACTTGAAACATCGTTTTGCTCAAAAGCAGTATATAGATTTGTAGTTATCAAAGCTACAAATTTCTACTTAATAGCAAATCTATTTCAGATGGAGAAGTTAGACACTTTCCTCCTCAAATAAATATGTCCAAAACATGGGGCATGAAAATAAAAAATAATCCCTATAAAGTCTCTTGGATTTTTTCTTTTCATTTAGCATACTCTTGCTTCCATCTCTGTAGCTGACCAAAGGGACTGAGGATCCCTTGATTTGAATCTTGGAGTCCGTAAGGGCTTTGGAGCTTAAACCATGGGATATGTTATGTTGTTGAATGGAGCAATTGGTTACAATCTATTTACAATGGCCTTTTATTCTTAATTCACTCAGGGGTTACTGGAAGCTCCTTCTGAAATGTATTTCTTGTCCACAGCTGCTTGGCAGAGACAACATATTCTAAATGCGCAAAATCCTTTGGGCATTAAAGGCATGCTAAGCATTTAGCAGGACATGAAAGGGATTTGGTGAAACTAGGAGGCAAATAGTGCTCCTGGTTATGAAAGTAAAGTGAGGGGGTGCATTGGGGAAGGACAGTCTGAAAATGGTACTGACATTATCTTGGGTGAAACTGATCCCATTCTGCAAGTTAAATTTTGTACTGTGTACTGTTCATGGCAGTCAGTGTTGGGTAAAAGTTCTTTAAGGGAAACTTTCCGATAAATTGAGCAGGTTTAAATTGAGTGTTTAGCAATTTTCCCTGTTCAAAAACAAGTGTATTGGTTGTAATGGGGAACCAACTGGTTCTAGGAGCAATGCATTCAGTATAACCAGAGGAAGAGAAAAATGCCATGGGACTGGAGATGGGAAGGGTACTGAGGTACTGAGGCTGCCTGGATGATTACAGTGTGCGCCGTCCCCCATCTCCTCTAGGCAAGCAGCTCAGAGGGAGGGAAGAGTGTGGTGTGATATGGCTGATTCCCCGAGGTTTCTCAGTGAGCAAGGCAGTTGTAGACAGACTTTATGCTGGCCTCTGGAGCAGAAGTGGAAACTCTGAAGTGACAACCCTGTGCCAGGGAGCTGCTGCAGCAGTGCCGGGCGTTCCTGCCCTGCGTGTGGACAGCAGCTGTGCGGTACACAGCGATATGTGTGGCATTCCCGTGGCTGTGTGCTCCTCTCCAACTACAGTGCCCCAAATGAAGTTTTCCTTTGGTTTTACCTAGCAGCAGGATTTTTCTGATTTTTTTTTTTTTCTTTAAAGAAAGGAATAATACTTTTCTGAAACAAACCCCTCAGGAGTTACATCAACCATATGAAATACAAACACATTTTAGCTCCCATTGCATAAATGATGGATTAGCTTTTCACCAGAGAAACCGAGATTAGGATGTAAGGACAATTTGTGTAACTCGTGAAGTATGCTGTGGTGTACAACAGCAGACTGTTATGAAACATGACACTGTAGGACGTATGATAAATGTGATAGACATCCCTTGGTAGATCAGTTCACTAAAGTACATGCCCTATCATGAGAGCGCCATGGTTTGTATTATGTGCAGTGAGCATCTAGACAGAGATAAATTACTACCTGTTGGAGTATTATTTTATCCAGTAATGTGTGAGATTTTTTTTAAAAGTATAATTAATAATACAAGACCTTCTTTGTCTTTTATGGAAGAAAAGCATTTGCCATTTTTCAGGATGAAAAGCAAGAATTTGTGAGTGTAGAAGTGAGGTACCATCCTTGTCTTGAGCAAGGCATGACTCCGACTTAGGGAGGAGAATATATAGAACTCAACGTGAACTTCTTGTCCTCGTACCGATTAGCAGCAGATGAGAAGTACGCCGCAGCAGCAGTTGTCTCTGTAATAGCTGTGGGATGCATGGAAAATGCCACTCGGCTTTATGAAGCTAACAGAGTAGAACTGCCTGCTTGGCATGTGCTTCACTGGGCTGGTACTTTGTCACCATTACGAGACACCACTTTTGTAGAGCAAGTGAATACAGTTCTTAAACCAAGAAAGGGAGGAAAATTTTCAAATCCTGTAGTACAAGTTTTATATATCCGGTGTATCCAGACCCCTGATTCTGAATTGCATTAAGACCCCTCAGGAATTATACCCTGGCAACTATTCAAGCTCCTGTTGGTGCATAAACAGGCATACTTATGAAAACAGAGTAGCTTGGATCTGTTTGTCCCTTTTTGGTTGGTGTTGCGCTAATTTTATTTTAAAACTCAAGGGTCTTTTCTGCTTGGTGCATGAAGGGACAGAGTGAGCTCAATGGAGCTGAAATTTCCTGAATTATAATAATCAGTAATTTTAGCCCTGGCTCTGGGTTAGGGAAGGATACTAGGTTGGACTAAAGGCACTGTGACATTTTTCCATTTGCTTGAGACAGACTTTTTTATTATATTAGTTCAGGGAAAACTTAAGAAGTTGGAGGACTCCGTGACCTGTAACTGTAATGTTTCCTGTAATTTTGGCCTTTATATTTAGTTTGACAGGGTTTATTAGTCATGATTTGGGGAAAATATGGACTTCAAACTTTTTTTTATTCTAAGTGAACTCTAACAACATTGCATTTATTGTTTGCACAATTACTGTCTGGTAACAGATATTTGGGCAAAATATCTAGGAGTAAAATAAATTCCCAATGTGATTTAATTTTTCTTTAATGAAGTTGAGAAAGGGGCAGCTTTGCCTCCTGTGTACTAAAAGGAAAAAGTAGTTTTGACACTGCTTTGGTGTAGCTTACCTACATGAGAGCAGAACCAAAAATTAAGATAATAGGTTTCACAAAGAAAAAATTATATTTATGTTAAAACAACATGCTCAAAACAGTTAAATAAAAGTTCCGATAAATAGGTAAGCTATTCATGAAATGTGCTTTGCATTGTGGGAGCTTACAGTCATTCTGCATAAATACTAAGGTATTTTAAAAAGGAAACTGACGTTGCAAGTTCTTGATAGAGCTGGTAAAACTTGTCTATCATCTTTTTCACATGAAAATTGGATTTTCATTGAATGATTTTTGTGTGTATGAAAAGTATCTCTTTTAATGTTTAATTAAGACACCAAGAAACAAGTTTCTCAATTACTTACTAAAATATTTTACTTTTTATTTACAAGTTATTTCTTCCAACAAAAAGGTAACTTTTTTAAAAGGTTTTTGTTTAATTTTGCCATGGAAAATAAGCCTTTTTCTGACAAAAGGCTTTTTTTTTTTTTTTCCCCCAGACAAAATAAGTATTTTTCCTTCAAAGTGTGTATTGTGCTGAAAAGTGAAATAACGTAAAAAATGCTGGGGTGTTACTATTACCGCCCCACTGCTCCCTCAAAACACTGAGTGATCCTCTAGAGGAGAAAAACTTTTGAATTAAAACTGAGGACTGATGCTCATGGAATTTGTCTGTAGGGTTCTGCTGACCTTAGCAAATCATTAAAATACCAGTCCTGGGAGATGCATCTGAGGGCGTTTTGCAGATGCTGGGGCCTGTGTTCTTTGTATTCCAGTTTCTCCATTTTAAGTGGACCAGCAGCAGTTGAGCTATTACAGGCATATCAGGGTGCTCTTTTACACAAGCCAGAGAAGACAAAATTATTTCCACTTTTGAATGGACAGAGCTGTGAACTCTAAACTGTTTCTCTAAGCTTTTTTTTTTTGCAATACTGAAAGGACCAAAGCCTTTAATAATGAAGACTCTAAGCAGTCCTATTTATTCTAGAAATCCCTGTTTTGCTCATCCAAGTGGCTTTTTTCAGGCTGCTTCACTTTGAAACACAGCACATCTGAAGGAAAATTGTTTCTTGTTTACAAGTACTGCAGCCTGCCAATTACAAGTCCAGTAATAGACATTTCCAGGTAGCAGAGGCTAAGGCATATCTTAACCAACTGGTATTAACTACCTGTAGTAGATGAGAAAAACTGTCATTTAAATAATTAAAAAAAAAGTTATTTCTCTAATGGGAGTGTTTTTCTTCTCCACAGTATATATATAATATAAAAAAAAAATCGGTGAATTGTGCAGCAGTTTAATTTTACTTCAAAGAGGATTATATGATCTATGCTTTAATTTGATTTTTCGCAATGTTTGCTGTGTCATATGGTTAACCTAGTATGGTCTGTTTGCAAACTGTCCTTTTAAAATGTGTGACGTAATATATGTAACTTAAACATCTCAAGTAATTTGTAATTTAGGCTTTGGAAACATCTCCCCACGCACACAAGGTGGAAAGATATTCTGTATCATCTATGCCTTACTGGGAATTCCTCTGTTTGGTTTTCTGTTGGCTGGTGTTGGAGATCAACTAGGGACCATCTTTGGAAAAGGAATTGCCAAAGTAGAAGATACCTTTGTTGTGAGTATTCTGACTGCCTCATTTGTTATTCATGCTGCTTGTTTTTCTGAAGTTAACAAGTAAAATGAAAAGTCTGAAAAACAGGGTGTAGCTCATCATTGTAACCAGATGTCTAGCAAAAGGTAGGAAGAACTTTGCAAAGTCTGAACATGTTATTGAACATTGTTAATTGAGAACTGGATGAAGCCCAACATTTTCTACAATAATTATGGTTGGGAAGAGCAACAGGATCCAAAACATTTTATTTTTGCTTTGCCCCTACACTCCTAAGCTTGCTGTGATGTTTAACTTTGAAGGTTGTCATATAGATTGTGGTAGGAAATCAGTGAATCCGAGAGATGGAAGAGTGGAGCCATAGGGGTAACATGTGGAAATAATTGCTGTTGCTTTTGAGTTGATTCACAGAAGATCGTTAGTGTCTGAGCCTAAAATCACAAGTCTTAAAATCTGTACTCAGATGCCATCATACCAGAGGAAAAGCTTAGAGTCTGTAAGCATCTACATTTCCAGATTGACAGGTCTGTAGGTGACTAAAGCTTTGGGTGCTCACAGAAGCAGGACAGCCTAAATGGTACAGAGCCTGTTAGTGCTTCCCTGACATTGGACTCTTCTTTGTGGTCTCCTCACTAGGCTGTAGGATGTTCTACTTTTTAAGGTATTTTCAGCCTCTTCTGCTGAACTGCTTAGCACAGCCTAGAGGTTCATGCCCTTCATTCTCTTTGGCTACCGATCTCTAATTATTCATGCAAAGTGGCACAGCTTCAGTAGAGGAAGAGACCTGTCAAACAGACTGGAAGTTCGTGCAAATACTGATAAAGTTCAGCCATACCCAGTCCTTAACAACCAAATGCTTTGAATTCTAGCAGAGAATTCTTAGTCTCTGTTTCACACAGAGATAAGTTTCTTAAGGTTGTATTTAACTAAAGCAGTTATTAAAACTGTATTTACTGAGATTTTACTGAGAAACATAGAATAAATGGCATAATGAAACTTAATAAAATTAATTATTTAGGTGTTTTACTAACCTTTAATTAAATGTTATAGGTTTAACTATTACCTAATGTTCAAAACACATATGAAATACTATTTGTCTTTTGATATGTAGAATATGTCATATCCAGTGAATACTGAGTAAGCAGCCTGATTTTGTAGCTGTTTGCATTAGCACTGCAAGTGTTAGAAGGATTGTTTTTCTGCAACAAGCCCAAACCTTTTCTATACAGGAAGGGTCTGCCATGGCTTTATTTTTGAAGCAAAGCAAACTGGGGCTGTGCTGAGTAGTCGTATGCAATAGGTAAATACAAGCTTGAAAGCTTTTAAGAAAAGGCATGTATTTTTGACTTTGAAACATCAGTTCAAGTCACAGACAAGCTACTGGTGAATAACATCCATTTCTATTGAGATTTGCCTAAAAACAGCAAGAACATTCCATAAAAACATTTTGGTTTTATCCTTTCTGGTTTTTTTAATCATCAAATTTTATTTTTTGTTTAAAAGTACAAAAGATCTGAGACCAATTTGTGTATCTCTCAGCCTGTTGCTCATAGGGATAATGGTTTTCCTTTTTTCATAATGGATGTATCCCTACAACAAGAATGCCCCAACATAAAAAGCAGCGTCTTGCCCCCTTTTGCCAACCTCTGAATGAAAACACCAATCTATATGTTGCAGTCTGGAACACTCCCTACTGTGATTTGGGTTACAAAACCTGGACCTTGGTCATGCCGACTGTAAAACACAGTTTCCATTGGCACTAAACTTAAACACAAGAAAAAATGTATTGTGAACAGTCTGATTTAATTTTTGGTCTCCTCTTGTGAAAATTTTCAGTTTTGTGCAATCCCTTGCTTACTTCAGGTTGAACCAACATGCTTTGGATAGATAGAAAACTACTGAGAGGAAAATTGTCAAAATGGCAGGGCATGTCAAATGGGACTTTGTAGTGGTCTGTTCTAACTTTTCTACTGTTACATTTCATTAAGAGTTTACACAACAGATAAAGGACTTTGTTAATTAAATCTACAGATTATCTGAGGGTGGGGAGAACTAAAAGTTGGAGGTCAGAAGTAGAATACAAAATGATCGTGAAAATTTTGAGAAGCAGTCTGAATATATAGGATTCAATTCAAGAAGGACAAATTCAAAGTACTCTTTGAAGGAATAATAAAATATGCAATTATGTGCTGGGAAACAGTTGTCTAGGTGCAATTTTGTAGAAATGTTCTGAGGACTCCAGAGGCTCATAAGACAACATGGGTTAATGTCATATTGCTGTGAGAAAGCATACATCATAGTTAGAAGTATAAATAGGAGTGTAAATAAATAAATTGATAAAGCATAAGAAAGGATCATTCCATTCTATTTTGTGATAATTTTTAAACCTACTTTTGAGTACAGCACCTAATGAAATGTGCATTAGTTGGTCGGAGCCGAGGGATATCAGTGAGAATGGATGGGTGAGGAAACACTGAAAGAAATTAGTTTATTTGGTCTAAAGCATATACAAATGAAAGAAATCACCTGTAAGAGTTTGCTGGAAAGGGCAAAGTAGCAATTTCTTTGTTTGCCTTTTATAAGACCATAAATAGTAGACTTAAACTGAAGGAGAGGAGATGTGAGTTAAGCATTAGGAAAACTTTCTGACGACAAGATCAATTAAGCATGATCACATATTGCCTGGCCAGTAATGTATCTGCAGTGGCTTAGTTGGGTTGTTTTTGTCTTGGGGCAGGTTTGGAAGCAGTGGTGTCTCCCTTCGAGCTCTATTTTTTGTGGTTCTGTTTAGCCAGTTACTTGATTAGAGAGAACTGCATGGTTAAAATTCACCTTTTTTTATTCAGTTATCTGTGGATGCACAGAAGCAGAGACATCAAATGCAAGCACTACTTGAAGCTCACTCAAATATCTAGCCCCCACTCAAAACTTTAGCATGATCAGCTGTTAATATTAGTGAAGGCTACACATGCCACTCACTCAGATCACAAACCTGGCTGCAATGAAGAGTCCAGCCCTGCTCTGCATTTCCTGCTAGCAAGTGTTTCCTAGGGTAGTCATGTTTGCTTTGAAAACTCTTTCAAAATAAAACCATGCTTTGATTTTTCTTGTTTGTTTGAGAATTATAATGCTCTGCCCTCTTCAGCAATGCAGTAGTCACTGTGGGTGATAGGTGCTTATGTACAGTGGCACAGTTTTATTAACCATGGGTTTCCTCTCTTTCCCCTTCCCTTTCCAGAAATGGAATGTGAGTCAGACAAAGATTCGCATAATTTCAACAATAATATTCATACTGTTTGGCTGCGTGCTGTTTGTTGCTCTTCCTGCGGTTATATTCAAGCACATAGAAGGCTGGAGCACACTAGATGCAATTTACTTTGTGGTTATCACTTTAACTACCATTGGATTTGGTGACTATGTTGCAGGTAAGATTTTCTCATAACTCTTTATCTTATAATATTTTGCACAGTGATACATGTTCTGCATTTTTGTATTATTTTGGGACAGACGCATCTCTCTTGTGGTTCCTCTCCCCCAATTTTACCCTTTATCTTTCTTGTGTCAGTTCACGTGAGGGGGTCTGCCCTCATCTTGGATCATGTGGCAGGATAGAGACAGGAGGTGGGACAGTGAAATGCATGGTGCCTGTCTCTGCATATTCCATTTTTTCTTCTGTACTTTAAAAGATGCTTTACTTAATTTTTAGGTAGATTTTTTTATTCGTACAGATTGAGTGAAGTGCAAGAATTAATACACTTA
>VZTV01048287.1:248-17508 GCA_013400875.1 Anhinga rufa
GTGGAAATGTCAGCCTAGTTTTAAGCTGGGAGCATCACAAGATCATAATATGTTTGGTCTTCTTTATGTCTGACTTGTAATTTTTGTGCAAGCCTGGGACACTGAGAGATACTTTGTGCCAATACCAAAAAGCAGATCTGTGAATGAGAGGGATTTATGCCCAGTGTGGAGTGACTAGTTTCTGCAGTCTTTCCAAGATTAATTTCACACTTCATAATTTCTTGTGGAAGAGCTGTCCAGAAAAGGTTGAATCAATGCAGTGGGAATAGGCTATTAGGTTGAATAGGAACTCTGTTCTTACTCTGGACCAAAATGAACCAACAGCTGCTTTGCTGTAGTCTTGCTGACTTCTACAATGGTGTGTGTAACTCCCCATGAAATTAGATTGGCCTGAAGCTGGCCCTTATGGGGTTTCTGTTTAGAAGGTTTGCACCTTCCCATATTTTTGTAAGTGGGCAGAAGTCCATCTTCTTAACTCCTGGCATTAACTGCTCAGTCATCACTTTATTTCAAAATAAATGTCTACTAAAAAAACCTGGTAGTACCTTGTGCACTAATACAGGAAAAAAGTACTTTCAATAGTAAAACTGCATAAAAGACATCTATGTTCCTTTTATTACCAGCTATGGCTGCCATTATTTTGCCCTGTTTTTTACAGCTATCACACCTGGCTAAAGCTGTGATTTCTTTTAGAAGATTGATCATGGTGAGAGACCAGGAAAACAGGCAAACAGGTGTGATGCAATTACTCTGGTACTGATGGTAATGGTAACTCTTGATGACCATATTCAACTTCTTCCAATGGCAGTCAGATCTGCAGGCTACTCCATATTTGCCTGGTTAATAGAGTAGGAGGACATTAAACAAATCAGGTTTCATAAGTGTGTGTGAATCAGATGTGCAGGAGACTGCTGGAGAAAGGAGCAGAGAGTGGTGCTGTGAAGCCCAAGGATTTTTTGACTTTCCAAATCTGATCCAAGAAATACATGTAGCAAGATCAACAAGACTGTACTTCTTCCTGAGTTAGCTATTGGAGAAGATAATATGCAACATCCAGTGGGGAAGACAGTGGAGTAGGCTTCAAACTTTTAGGACTGACTGAAGAGAAGACCCTTCCAAGATCATAAGTGAAGGCAGATATTGAGCTTCTTCCTCAGTTTCCTTGTTCTGTATAATTTTTTTCTTAGTGAGTACTGTGGATAACTCTTCAAAACCCAGTGCAGTCATCCTATCATTCCCAGGTTGGTTCTGCAATCTAGCTTACACCTGAGGCAATACAGGTATATTAATGCAATGCTCTCCCCCACCTAATTAACTCTGAGCTAGCTTACGTTTCTCAAAATAGCACTGTAAAGCATCTGAATATTTACTTGGAAGGAAGAAGCTGGTAGACTGAAGGGCCATGGCCCCACTTTCCACTTTTCTTCTCCCGTTAGCACCATCCAATTTACACATGTTTGCCTGGGCACTGACACAGTTGCAGCTACTGAGCCAGCTTCGGCTTCATTCACTTGGAAACTTTGAGGATGAGGTTTGGGTAAGTACTGTACAAACAGTGAGCTAGAGACAATTTGCAATGTAGATAGACACATACCATATGGATAGGCAAAACAGATGGAGGGTGAAGGAGAAGAGTTAGGAACAGAAGCACAGAACAGTGAACAGATTTCCTTCCAGTTGTCCTAGAGTCTAGTACAGGGTCAAAATAAGAGCCCAACTTCCTTGGCCTGGAGGCTGCTGTCTTATCAAAGTTGCCTAAAGTCAGGGAGTATTTTTTTTTTATTCCCTTAACTCATCTGTTCACTTTGAGTATAGCTATTACCTTCCAGAGAATTTGGAGTTTTTCTTTATGTCCAAATAGTTTAGAGATTTTCTAATCACAGTGGTTCTCATCAGGAAAGGTCAGGAGGAATGACATTTTTCATAGTCAGCCTAGTTTAAAACCTGGCTATGGTTCATGCATAACAACAGCAAGAATTTGCATTTATATAGCACCTTTCATCCCTTAGGATCTCAGAGTGCTTTATAAACCATATGTGGGAAGAACTTACCTGAAATAACAGTTAAAAATCCCCCTTGAAGCCCCTCAGTCTGTGGGATAGCTGAGGGGCAGCATACAGTCCAGCACTGCTATACAGCCCATGGAGAAAGGCATTGGGAAGGTACTGTTTCTTATCAGACAATACTGGTAGATGAAGGGAAAAGAGTTAAAGTGCATAGAAGAAAATCCATATACTTAATTATTCACACTATTCAGAATCATATATATTTGGGTTAGATGCTTGGTAGTAAACTGTATCTGGTAGTATTCCTATCCAAATATCCAACGAACCTGATCCTGCTTCAATTTGACAGTACTAGTATGCAGGTTTTTTGATACATAGTGCCTTCTCCTCCAAAAAAAACCCCACAGCCAAGCCTGTACAGTTGTACACATACTACTTGCTTAGAGAGCAATGATGAAGCTACTTTATTAGCACAGAATTAGATGAAAGTGATATCTACCAGAAGATTTAGAATTAATGGAGAAAACTCAGTTAAGTGGGCTTGACTTAATCAGATAAAAATGTGTGTGTTGGTCTCATGACTAAATTAATCACTTCAGTTACTGACAAGTAAGTTCTGTACATCCCCAAACTGTCCTTCGGAAGTGCCTAGCAGTGAAAGAGCAAAGGATACAGTGACAGAGAGGCTTTCTGAGATCTCAGCTTGTCCCAGTGCTTTCCAAGATGAGTGTGAGGTTGCATTTATTTTTTTCACCGAGTCATAGGAAAAAATTAATTTAGGGATGAATACAGCCTACTAAATATGCCATTAGATTTGTTTTTCCTAAGCACTGGCCATATAATTCTTTTTAGGGTGCAGGCTTGAGTCAGAAAAAGGCTCGTACCCTACAGCACCCAGTGAAACTAGTGGTAGTACAGCTCTTTTTGAACATCCTAATCATCTCTGAGGGGTGCTTTTCCCACTGTCCTCAAGGACATCTGTGACACTGTCTGACTGGCTTCAGCAGGAGTTGGTGGTCCTCACCCTTATCTATGCTTAGTGCTGTATGGGCCACCCAAGCAGTGATTATTCATCATTGCCATCTTTGTCACAGCAGTCATAAAGGTGAGGACCAACATTTCTGTGAGGAACTATGTGCTGAAGAACTGTGTAGATGGTAGAGCTAACTTTAAAGGCTGATTCTGAAGAAAATGGAATTATTAATGCCTATAGAGATGATATAAAAATTATATTCCCCTGAGGACATAATTTGTATTAAGTGAGAGGAGGGCTGACAAATGCCCCCGATAAAGCCTATTATTGTTACTGTTAAAGTGCAAAACATTGTAATAACAGGCTGAGAGCAAACTGACTGCTTGAATGATAGGTTACCTCAAACCTTCCCCCAGTCATCAAGTGCTTTCTTTTTTCCTAGTATTTTATATTATACTTCTAGGACCAGGGGAACTCTTTGGTAAAGAGTTGGTAAGAGTTTGGTAAACACCTAAGAAAGGTGTTCTTGTGACTAATTTGCTGAAAGAAGAAAAAAATGCCTGTAATCTATAGTTATTCAGCACTGCTTTACCTAAACCATATTTCACTTAAGAAACACCTGGAAAGCTCTTTTTTTTCCCCCCAACCACACCTTCAACCAAATATTTTTTAGTAGAGGTGTGTGTTTAGTTGCCTGAGTTGTGTGAGTTTGTTTCAGTTACTTGGCTGGATGACTGGATATGAGGAAAATATAAAAGGGGAAGACTTCAGCCTGGAAAAGTGATGGCTGATAAGGGAGAAGATGCACGTCTATAAAGTTGTAAGTGGCACAGAGAAAAATAGAGAAAAAAATAGTGGAACTCCTTGCCACAGGGTATTGCATAAATCAAAAATTCACATGGGTCCTTAAAGTAAATGAGCAAGCTCATGGGAGTAAGAAAACAAAAAAATAGACACATATGTTGCCTTTGGTTCCTGAAATCCCTGAGCTACAAATCACTGGGGGATGAGGAGCAATCTGAATGTTTATCACTAAAAACTTGCACTTTTCTTGTCCTCTTCCTTTAACTTTGCTTCTGGTCAGCTGGAGACAGGGTACTGGGCCAGCTGGACCTCTGATGTGCCCAGGGGCATTGTTTTTCAGTTACTAGATTTCAAGTTGCCCAGACAGATCATTCCAGACTGTCAAATTTGCAGGTTCATGTTGTACGAAGAAGTGCAGGACTTGAGCTTTCCTGAAATGTTAAAAGTAAAGGAAAAAAAAAAAAGCAAGCTTTGTTTGTATGCTTCACAGAGGGAGATTGAAAGGTTGGGGATTCTTGATATCCTGGTCTAACTGCAACATGGTGCCTTGTGCTGCTCTCAGTGCAGGTGAGCTGAATCTGATGTCAATTATGGAAGGCACCAGAGTCCTCCTACACTGAACTACGTTTGAGCAAAAGTGATGGTCAGAGTGGGGGGAGTGGGTGTCTGCAGGCTGGATCCTGACCTGGAAGGCACCTCTGCTTCTATTCCTGGCTGTGGAATAGAGGCAGAGCCCCCAGATAAACCAGTGTTTCAGAACATGATTAGGAAGAAAATTCCATTCTGCTTCCTTGCCACCTACCCAAGGGATCTAAATGCTTTGACTAGCTCAAGGGATACCTTGGGGCAAAGCATTGTTTCTGATTCTTGGACTTGGTGGGACAGACCTCTAGATTTCTCTGGGTGTGGAGGTGTTTTGAGTTGCTGTATATAATGAAATACTCTGTATCAGCCTCTTTCTTTCTCCCTTTTCTCCCCTGCCTCTGTCTGCTTAACAAACTGAGCCTATGGGGCCCCTGGAGCTCTCTGTGGCTGTTTTATTCATAGATTTAACCCCTTTCTTAGTGCAGCAGCTTCATCAAATATTTTTCAAGGACAACATTTCTCCCTAAAGGTTTGCTCAGCAGCAATGACTGTCTCATCTAGGGAATCTATTCTGATTAATTTGACTTTAGCTTTCTTACTGCTCCAGTGGAGTCCAAATTTGTCAAGGACTTAAATATATATACACACACTCCAGGGAAGTTTTACAAAAAGCCAGAACACAATGAGCTGCCTCCTAATTTTATTAAGAGGCTAACTTTGGAAAAGAGCTGCTGTTATTGGCCTGACCGGAGCAGAATACAGCAAAAATTAAGATTGAAACGGCAAACTATTTTCTGACATAACTGCAAAATGTTCAGGGTCACGAGATTTATTTTATTATTTATTTTTTTTAAAAAGTGTGAGCCTGCTGCTGTGTTCCACCTCCGTGCTGTGGGGGCGTGCAGCCAGCAGGTGTCCCTACCCCACGGACACGGGTGGGTGGGCGGCTTGGGGGCCAGACCCCGCTGGCCTGGAGGGGTTTGCAGCAGCGGGGTCTGGGTGCCCAGCCCGGTGCTTGCTCAGCTGGGCTGTCAGTTGGAGCCTTCTGCTTGCGTCATCCTGACGGCCTGTCTTTGTCCTCATGCCAAAAGTTCATTAACATGGAAGGGCACTAACTATTTTTCACTTCCAGCCTAAGTCAGGATGTGCAGACTTTTCGGATGTCTTGATGTTATCCCAGCCCCTTCTCCCTCTCACTATCTGCTTCAGTTTCTGCTAGAAACATGCCTATTTCTGGCAATCCATTCTGTTTTATAAAAACCTAGTTTTTATGAATCCTTACCTATCCTTACATAGGCCTTTCTTAGCTGTATTCCTTGCTCATAAAATACAGCTTCTTAAGCAACACTTGACCACTTTACTGTCTTAGTTTAGCTTATTTAAATGGGAATTGAGAGTGGAATTTGTAAAGGAAAGAGCTAAAAGCTTTCCTTCTATCATAAACCAATACAGGCATCACTTTCTTGCAGAGCTAAAATAAAAGCTGAGGGAAAATAAAAGGAGAGAGCAGTCAGACATCTAGCAAAGAACATCCATTCAGATGCTGACAGGGTCCTGGATGATATCAGAAACCAAAGGTTAGCGTGACTGGAAAACACCTTTAATGATGGGCCATGATGTTTCTAATCCCCAGAGAAAATAAATCAACCTGCCATTTGGCTGTGGTTTCCCTGCTTCTCTTCCTGTAGTGAATTCATGTTTCAGTAAGAGGCTATTTTAAAAAAAGAAACATAAAGGGGGAGGTGAAGGTAAGCCTACTCTTTATCCTGCCTGTGGAATTAATATCAGAAGGGCTATGAGTTAACTATAGCACTTAGAGGCGTCTTTGTGAAATTCTTGAGCTGCCCATGAAAAACAATTCTTTATCCATCTCTTTGTGGGAAGATGTGGAGCCCTTTGTACGACACTCAGAGAAGGTGTCTATAAATTAGGTTTTTTTCCCCTACCCCCTCATATTGTCTGTCTCTGTAGACACATGTATGCCTGACCACACAAAGTGCTTCAGCTGGCAGTGTGATTCAAATCCAGTCTGTGGGATACTTTTGCCTGACCAGCTGCCTTTGCCACAAAGGCTGTTAAGTATTGTGCAGTTGCTCAGCAGGCTAATACCTTCCCCCTTCCCCTGATCCTGCCATGTTAAGTGCTTGCTGCCCTGAGCTGCCATTCAATCCATATGAGACTGAAAACATCCTTTACAAAATGCCTGAGGGTGTCCAGACTTGGAAATGTGAGCTGCAACGGATGACTCTCAGGAAGGATCCAAAACTGGGATTAGAACAATTCACTGAAATTGGGCCAGTTCCATAGAGCTCAGGAGGGCTGAGCCCCCGTGCTAGTGTTCCTCTTGGTTAGCGCAGGAAGGCAGATGAGTTTCCCAGTGCTCTGATCTACAGAGCTCTTCTAATTTACCATTTGGCTTGCTTCCCTCCCTTGTGTTCTAGGGTTGCCTGTAGCTTTGGAGGGTGTCCCCTCCAGAACTCCATCTCATTCCCAGGGCCATACTAGAGACGGGACTGCAGTGCCTTTTAGGTCACTTGATGGTTTTGGTATTAGCCCTTTACTGCAAAGAAGATCATGAGAATTGATTCCAGCTAGTATGGGACAAGTAGAAAGGGGCTGTTCAGAGAAGCAGACTCCAGATGCTTGCCTGTATGGTGCATGACCTTTCCTTAGTTGTTCAAGGGTAGCATGAAAGGTGGATGCATTTGAAAGCATTAGCATTCCTCCACACCTTCTGAATAATTTTACTATTTTATAGGAGTTAATTTTGTTTGAATTTCTTCCTGTTGTTTTCTTTCCCAATCCCCACCACTTAGGAGGTCAGCAGAAAGCTACAGCTTGCCTCATATTTATTCAGTGGTTTTTTCAGATAAGCATCTGTCTCTTCAGACTTCTCACATTTAACCCCTTACTTTGGGTAGACTTTTCTTCTAGGCCGGGAGATAATTCACTGTTAGTGTCCTCTGCAATGTGCTTATGACATTGAATTTGGATGAAGATTTCTCCCTCACAGAGTTGAAAATTATTTGAGGGAATGTTGTATAGTTGTTTTCTTTTCTGTTAGACATCTTATAGTCCCCACAGAGGTATAACTTGAAAAAACAATATGTTCTGTGTTATCATATCTAAAAAGAAATGCATTAAAAATATCTATACCAGAGCATTGGTAGATTAAACCCAGGTAGCTCCCAAAGGAATAAAATAATCAAATCAATACTTATCTCCAGGCCAGCTTTATTATTTCTAAGCATCTTTTTATTGTTTAAAAGATGTGTATCTAGCAGCAATTACCAGCCAGAGCTGTGTCTTAGGTAATAAACAAATATTCAACAGAAAGTTGCCTAACAGAAAGTTGCCTAACAGTTTTACCTCCCGATCTTTTTGTGGGGAAGAAGGTTTTTGGTTTTAATTCCTATTTGAACACAGTCTTTTAGTAAGACTCTCCTGTTATTTGGCATTTACTTTTGTCTCCACGGAGTGACTTGCGGGTGGGAGGAGGGCAGACTTCAGGCAACTTTATTCCAAGATGCACCTAGCTCTGCGTACCTGCCGTCTGTGTTTATGCTGTGAGTAAAAACCATTCTCTGGCCTCCTTGGTTTCCTGTGGTGCTAAATGGAAGGAAAAGTGGTAAGAGCGATGTAGCCAAGGTGCCAGTTCTCAGGGGTTCCTTGAGAGCTGTAGGGTTCCCGAGCTGTGTTGCCGTGGCTGATGTCTTCAGCAGGAGGAGGCGGCAGCCAGTTCTCAGTGCAAACACAAGCGCCAAAAGGAGCCCTGCAATGGGAATTCTCTGTAACTTCTTCTCCTTCATCCCTCTTTGTCTGACCAGACCTGCTAAAGTCACTTTATGCACAGTGCATAGGTTTTTACACCTCTGTTCTGTGCTCAGGAGTGAGGACAGATATAGTAGAGGTAGAACTGCAGGTGCAGGTGGTATTATTCAGCCAAAACTTTTTTTCCTACAGAAGAACAAATCTGCCTTTATCAAAGATTTCAATGAAGGGATTACTGATTTATGTTCCAGAAAAAGGGAGGATGTAAATATTTATTTTTAACATTTTTACTATGAATTTTGAAACAATGCCTCAGTTGGGAATTTGCTTATTTTTTTAAACAAAGTAATATAAACATTGGAATTAAATTAAACACTTCCTGTTACCCCCCAAAATATTATTCTCCTCTTCCTAAGAATTTAAAAAGGACTCATGAACAAAAAACCAAAAGCCTACATATCTCTAATTTTAAGGGTTGACCTACAGCGGGTCTTTTAATACACAACAAACCTGTAAATTCAGAGGAACTGCACTTTCCTTCTAGCCCATCTGTAAAATGATGGTCCAAAATGCACATTTAAGTCCTTTATTAACATCTGAAAACACTTCGAGAGAAAATTCAAATTTTATTAATAAAATTATTAATTTGAAAATTTATTTAGAAATTCAGTATTGAGACTTGTTTGGAAATTTGTTTAATTTTTAAAAAATTAATTAACTTAAACCTTCTTCATTTTATGAGAACAAATGCAATGGCAAGCCAAAGAGGGATCCTAAGTTTTGATTAAAGAAAACTCTTTCTTTCAAAACACAGGAAGAGTCTAGTGCTGAGCAATCTTTATTGATACAGTCATTTGGAATTAGGGCTAACATATAACTGTGTCTTCTAGGTGACTAGATGAGTGCTAGATAACGAGTGCTAAAGAATTAGGGTCTTGATTTTCAGAGCAGTCTATTGAATTAACAACTTTGTTTATTGTGCTTGCAAACTCTGCCTTTCTTTGTTTAACAAGAGTAAATATTTCTAGAGATGTACACACATGTCACATTGTGTAGTGATAGAATTCAGATGAATACCTTCCCTGGACTATATTAAAATATCTGTATCATTTCCTTCCAAGGATCACGCAACATGTAATGTGTGCAATTGCAAATTGTGCTGTGTTGGCCAGTAAGAACTACAGCTTCCTTTCACAGTTTCCATCCTCATTTGTAATGAGGCCCATGCTTTGGTTTAGAAATTATTGCAACTAAATGATCGAGAAGTAAAAGTTAATGGCATCATCACTATGTCTGGCATTGCCTGGAGAAAAAAAATGCTGTGCCATGCCATGCTTATCTTTATTACATCTAGCAGAGTCCCAGGGAAGAAAGCTGGCTCATGACGAGAGGTGGGGTGGGTACAGCCAAGGCTCCTGTGCAGAAGTAGCACAGAGGAGGTGCTCTGCAGATGTCTTCACACGTCTCCAGTGGGAGCATGCACGGCAGTATGCAAAGCTAATGGGTGGACTACAATCCCCGCTGGCCTCTTAGTAAATCTATACCTAAAAGGAGAAATCTGGGAGTGTCGTTGTGTTGAGATGCTAATCTCAGAGAAACTGGCCCTGTTAAAGACAAACTATTATAATTTTTTGAGTACTGTAATTGAGTTTTGAATATTATTATCATTTTGCTGTACTGTTGCAGCAGAGGTTGCCATGACCTGGCGAGCCGTGCCACTCTCCCTAAATGCTGCTGTTAGAATTAGCTGTCAGCAAAGGCAGTAGCTACAGCAACCTGAAAAATACTATTTTTTAAAAAGGGCATAATCTGTCTTTTCATCCTTCATTTTGATCCCCATGTTTCTTACCCTGAAAGTTTTATACTGACATCAGCAAATATCTGTCTGATTTTTATCTTATACATGCCATGAGTATCGATCGTTTCAGTTCTGAAAAATGAATTCCAAACTTGTTGCTATCATTCTTTTGGTGTCAAAGAGAAAAGCATTTTTATGCCTGCTCGATGCAGGTAAGCACCTCTCTCTAATTTTTTAAAAGACTGAATCTTGAAATACAGAAAACAGCAGCAGTCAGCCAGTTAATTCAGAGCCTGAGCGTGAAACTGAATGTGAACTGAAGTACTCTGCTTCTCAAGATTGCAGCTTTACCTAATTGTTTTTTTCCCCTCTTGTGTTTAAGGTTGCTTAAAAAGAATAACCATACCCAGATTCCATATGTACCATTAAACAAGAGGAGGGGGGTTTGGTGGTGTTTTTTTTTGTTGTTTGTTTGTTTTTTAAAGTACTGACCTCTAAATCTTGCTTGGAGGTCTACATTTATCCAAGTCTGGCCTTGAATATTATTATATGATTATCACAGATAGGAAGTTTGGAACTTGATTTGAAGAGAGCCATGGAAAAAAGGGGACAACTCTGTGAAGGAAAGCAGAAAAGACTGCTTTTGAGTGATAGTATTTTCACTCTGTGCTTTCAGGTAGACCAGAAAGACTAGCTGAAACATTTCAGCCATGTTGTATCTTCACAAAATTGCTTCAGACAACACCCTTCAAGCTCAAGTTCTGGTAACCCAAAGAGGAGACTGGTCTAACTAGTTGCTTTGACAGTTGATGTATTTTTGTCTGCCTGGATCTGTGTTGTGTACCAAACATTTGCTGCAAATGCTGCAAGTTCTCTGGTTTGAATCTAGAAAAGGGCAGAGAGCAGATTGCCAGGAGAGGTGCTCAGATATCATGGATGAAGTCAATATAAAAATCCCAGACAGATAAAGGAACTAAATCCCATTATGCAGATTTTACACTTAAAACATAAAATCAACTCAGCTGAGTTGTTACAATTGGCATTATTCCTTAAGTGCCTCAATAAACAGGAGCAAACTCAGTGGCAGAGATTGAACACAATTTGTGAAATTTCTCAGACTAAACAGACTTCTGTGGTGGTTTAAGTTGTTTCTTACGGCAGCTGCGTGCATCTGTAGAATTAGTTGAGATTTTGTATAGCCCTGTTTTGTTGTGTTGTTTTTTTTTTTTTAAGTATACATTAAACCCTGACTAACTTAACCCTGTTGGCTTTTAAAAAGAGAGTCTGTCCACACAGACAGCCCAAGAAAAGAATTCGTTCCTGTGAATGTGACATTTGAGATGAAGACAAGACCACATTCTTCTGAAGGTGATAAAATCCCAGGACTGTGTGCCTGGTGCATGGCTGGACATTTTCTCCAAGAAAGAATTGCTGGTTTACCTTCTAGAGAAAGAGTTACAGCAAAATTTTGTAGGGTGGGATGAAGATAACTATTAACTTCTTTTATGGTAGCATGCAGCCTAGGAGGAGTATAACCACTGGAAAATTAGTTTATATAAGATGAATATAGGACCTTGTGTCCTAAAGACAAATCTTGCCTATTACCACTTGGTCATATGAACTATCTGGAGACAGGTAGTAGGAGCTCTGAGGTAGCTAAAAGCCTCCCTGATGTCATTCTTGTGCTTGACAATTTGCAAAGCACCTTCTTACACTCCATGCCTTAAGCCCACCTTGCAGGATGCAGAGAGACAAAAGCACCCTCTTCATTACACCTTTATGGGTGGGGGAAAAAACCCTTCATTCCCCTGTCTGGGGAAACAGGGCAAGATTCGCTCCATAGAATGCTAACTTTACAGAGCCTTTTTCTCTGACTGCTTTTTTTAATTGAATGCTAGGAGTGATTTCTCTAAGAATGCAGAGAGCAACTAGTCTGGAATACCAAAAATGGCACCTTGTTAATTAATGAAGCAATCGTCAACTTGATTGAATCTCTCTGAAGTTTTCCAGCGACTACGTGCACACTGTATGCAAAGAGATTAGTAATGGGGGAATGCCAGTGTTGGCAGTAAGGTCAGCTTCTTGATCAATAATAACTCAGCCTGAGCAGACGTTTAATCTAAAAGAAAGAGGTCATCTCCAATCAGGTCTTTTAAAGAGATTGACCAACAAAATCTAATCACTGATTACTGAATATTTAGTCAAGCAGTGACTTTGCTTACTGTTGTTTAATCATACATTATTAGCTAATTCCTCTATTCAGCTCCAGCTTGTGAATTAGATTTTGTCCTAATTAATATTATAACTGTTAGAGAAGAAAGACAATTACAATTTATATGACACTGACTTCATAGGAATCTCAGTATAGCCCAGGGCCAGCAAAATAAAATCCAAACCTGCTGAATCTTTCTGTCTCCATATCATTCCTAACAAATGTTTCTTCAGCCTGTTCTTAAGGACCTCCAATGACGGACAGTTGACAGCTTCACAACATAGCAGAATGTTGTAACATATTTTATCTCATGTGCTGGAGGGGAAGTGAGGAAGGAATATGTCCTTTCACATGTAAGTTGAAGAACAGCATCTTGCTACCAAATCTGTCATCAGTGTTAATAATGAACAAATTACAGTCCCACTAGAAGTCCGGTAAAATACTAGAATCATATGTTCACATAGTGTTTGTATTACTGATATCTCATTTAATTTTTAAGAACCCAGTGTAAGGGGACCTGTTCACACTGGGTAGCAGTAAAACAGCCAGCAGGCTGAATAACAATGAGGGGGAAATAGTCTTCAGCTCCAATGTCATCTTACTGTTATAAGGGGGATCTCATCAATACTTATAAATATCTGAAGGGTGGGTGTCAAGAGGATGGGACTGGACTCTTCTCAGTGGCACCCGATGACAGGACAAGGGACAACAGGCACAAGTTGGAACACAGGAGGTTCCACTTAAATATGAGGAAAAACTTCTTTCCTGTGCGGGTGCCAGAGCAGTGGCCCAGGCTGCCCAGAGAGGCTGTGGAGTCTCCTTCCCTGGAGACATTCAAACCCCGCCTGGACGCGGTCCTGTGCCCCCTGCTCTAGGTGTGCCTGCTCACGCAGGGGGGTTGGACAAGATGATCTCTCGAGGTCCCTTCCAACCCCTACCGTTCTGTGAGTCTGTGATTCTGTGACTTACCTCCCACAGTCCTGACTGAGCAGGGGTGATTAGGGATAGGAAATCACTTTGAGGTTCCCAAAAATTGTCTCCAGAAGAAACCACTGAGAGCATCTGTATCTATATGCCCTGAGTTAATGAAGTTGCAAGTCATTCAGGCTGGCTGCATCTGTATTAGAAAAAAACCTCAAAACAAACAAACACACAAACAAACAAAAAACAAAATAGCGCCCACATCCAGACTTGGGATAACTATACTCTATTGACTGAGAGAGGGAGAGTGCATTTTTAGACCAACATTACAACTAGGATTGTGAAAATAGGATTTTGCTGTGAATGTTGAATCCTCAGCACTAGCATCTAGGATAAGTGTTAGGTGTTCTGGATAAGAGGTGCTAACCTGCAATAAAACTACCTGTTTTTTTTAATTTAGACTAGAACTGTGCTTTGTAGTTCACTTTCTTGTGTCCCGTGGTTTCCAAATGCATAAGAGCATGATACAGAAACACAGAAATTATAGCTTTGGTTCATCTTCAAGCCTGTGAGCAGGTGTAAACCTGGGCTGCTCTACTTCTCCCTGAAAGCGGTAAATCTTCAGATATCAGCCCATGCAGGAATCTCTCCTATGGGGTCTCACCTGTGCAGTGAACAAGTGCAGAGAACAAGTGGCCTGTTCTCCATCAAACACCAAAATGAAATAGGGATGCCTCTACTCTTCACCATGTTTTGGACGGAGTTACCTCAGCAGGCCCAAACCAGTGGCCCCCATAGCTAAGCCCGGACAATCGAGAGCAGACGCCAAAATGTCACGGCATCTCAGCAGGGTGAATCCCAGCAGCTCCTGACTGTGCTTGTCCTTTGAGATCCCGTTGGTGAGCTGTACCTGACATGGTGCCTGCGCCAGACCTCTCGGTGTGAAACATGCACGTAACAGCTGTGTGCCAAGCAGAGCCTGCTCAGAGGCTCTTGTGCCAGGACCAGACTTGGTGCCGGTCTACAGTGGGAGGCTCTGTATGCTTTTCATGTTCTTACAGGGGAATTTTCTTTCCTGTCAGTCTCACCTGCACTTGCTTATTTCTTACACACTATACTAACGCTTGCTTATGGGATTCTGAGCCCTAATATGTGTTTGTATTTTTTTTCCCGAGCATATCAGCTGTTCCTACCAGATATGCTACCTAACTCTGCACGCTTTTCCTCTGTGTCTTTTGACCATCGCAGTTACAATAGTGCCTTACTGCCATTGGCTTCCTCTTCGGGGCAGTGATCACCCATTTCATATCTTAAAATTCAGCAGTGATCTATTAAATGCTGCATCAGGCACTAAATTAGAATTTTCTTCTTTCTTTTAAAGGGAAAAATGAAAAAGGGGGGGAGGGGAGAGATTAACTAGATCTTGTTCAATTTGAACTGGTAATTGGTAACTCATTTTTTTGTTTGTTTTAAAGTCAATATCAGGCTGCTTTTCTATTGCAGTAATTTTTTATGAGGGAGAAATTTTAATACTTTATATCTATTGGTCTCATACTTTTGGGTTTGGAATTGATATTTTCACACAAATTTAGAACTGGACACTGATGAGAAGTCTCCCAGCTCAGAGTCATACAGTCTGTGTTGGAGCTAAAGAAAGACAGACATTTCAGGTTCTGCTTGGTGATCTTGAGAGACATCACTTCACTGTTTGGTACCTCAGCTGTCCAACCAAGAAAGCTAAATATACATCAAGATCACAAGCAAAACTAAGTGATGCCCTGAAATTGATCCTCAATGGGTGCAAAAACTTATTTTCTGTACTATTTCTTTCCTTCAAATGGCAGTCACACTGGAGCTTCATTTGACATGCAAAGAAAAAGTAGCTTTCTCTGAAGGACCCATTGGAACTTAGCCTTCCAAATCTGCAAATATTAGACCTAAAATCTACTGAAATCTGGGAAGACACTGATCTTGCAGAAGCCAATGTTACAACATCACACAAGTCGATATGTTGTTTACTGTGTCCTCCAGTCAGGGGCTAAAATTAGTCAAATGTTTGTTTTAATAAATCCTTTAAATATTTTTAACAGGTTTATTAAACTCACGTTTGTGATGTTTTGTTAAACGAACATTTTAGGAATACTTCCAATATTGATTACATGTCTGGTAACCAGTTTTGGGAAGTATTTTAGTTTTCAGGTGGGGTAACTGCTGCAAGTGGAGACAATAAGTCAGAATTAGTTAAACTTATCCCCTAAGGTTTTCAACCATTTGGCTAAAATGAAAATTGGGAGGAAAGGGAGTAGTTGAAGCAGAGCAACCTATGTGAAGCTAGGCTTGTTTTATTGTCAGGTAAATACTATATACCTTATGTAGTTTGTGATGCCACAAAAAGATTTCTATGGGGGATTTTTTCTTTTCTGTCATTCCATACTGTATGTGTTGGGTTTTGTTTTTTTTTTTTTTTTTTGTTGTTGATAGGTTAATGTTTTCATTCCCTTATCCTGAGTGGAACTGAATCCTCAGTTCTCAGTATAGTTACGGGATGTTGTGGGTGCTCAGAAGGATGGGTGCTTTTGAGATGCAGGATCTATTGGCTTCTGAGTGCCATTACTGTCCTGATTCAGTACAGCTTGATGTCAACAATAGCCTCCTGGGAAAAGGAAAAATAGCCCTTCTGCTTAGCTGGTGATGGTTGAGTGTCTGATTTCCTTTTATATTTATTGTATATCACAACGCAACATTTCAGACATGGATGCATAAGCAGAGCAGATAAGAGTAGGAATTTTGTGTGTGTGTTTGCATGTCCTTGTGTGTACTCTTTGTGTCCTTGTGTGTATTCCTGGAATAGGAATTTTTCCCAGAAATAAATTATTTTACATTAAATTAAAATATTGGCAGGGAAAAGCCAGCAAAGACTTTAACCCTCTAAGGTGCTGTGTTGCCATGATTGAGTAGCCTGTCCACATATGCAATCTCTCTCTGAAACACCCTGGGCTAAGCAGAGCACACATCAGCAGGGGAAGCTAGAAAAGGCAGCAGAACTTGTTCCTGTGCAGAAACCTGAGATTTTATATCCCAGATGGTAGTTTTGTGGACCATTATAATGCCTCAGACTGACTCAGTAGGTGAAATGAAATAATGAAAATAGCCTTATTGCCAAAAAAAAAAAGAAAAAAAAGAAAGGCTGATTTGGGAGCCCAAGATCTGGCCCTCACATGGGCTGAGTAAGTTGCAGACCAACTGCTATGATTTATGTGATGGTACGGTGTGATTAACTTTCCCCTGGATCATTAGAGAGTCTCTGTGGGTGTTGATGTGCCAGTTACTGTTCTCAGCTGGAAGGACAGTCAGCAATAAACAGCCAGATGGGGGGAAAAGGGGAGAAGGAAATTCTTAATCAGAGCTGAATTTTTAGAGTAAAACTGCACAGATTTTAGGTCAACTAAAAAAGTGCTTACTTTGTTAACCCCAGAGACTTCAGTTGTCTTTATAACAGCAGGGTGTGGGAGATCTGTCACCTGGCTTTAAATCCATGCCTGCAGTCTGCAGAGGTCTTGAGCGAGCTCTGGCAGTGCCAGGTACTGTTGCACATAGCTCATTTCCAGACCCAGCACAAGCATATTTGCAGCAGAGGCATGGGGATGTGTGTGTTGCATTGTTTTGTGGGGTGGTGGAGCTGCTGTTCAGGATGTGTAGGTAGGACAGTACCCCAGTCCTTGGCCTTTTCAGTGATGGAAGTTTTTAAAAAAAAACAGTCAGGTGAATTTCACTGTGACAGGACTGTAATTTGCATTTGGCACTAACTCATATCATCTGCTACTGTTTTACTGCTAAGGTGGGTTTTGAAAGAAAAGCTTCCACAGCCATTATGAATGTCTTAGGCCTGAACCCTTTTTTGTTCAGTCACAATGTTTCACAGAGGTGTATTTGCTTTTAAAGAAAAAGTGATGAGAGGCAAAGGTTCAAATCTCTGCTCTTCCCAGTTTAGAGGCATTAATAGGAGAGCTGGCTGGAAACACGTGCTTCTAGGTTTTGGAAAAAAAAACAAAGCTAACAAACCCAAGTTTTTGCAACATAATTTTAGTCTAATTCAGAATAAAACCATAACTTTTTGAAGCATCTGAAAGACTGGGGGTACTTGTCCTTGAGAAACATTCCTCCAATTCACAGAATAATAGAATCACAGA